>CM045913.1:7588517-7803517 GCA_025169955.1 Salix arbutifolia
AAAAGAAAGAGAAGGGATTTCGGTCATAGTGAGAGCAAGAGAGGAAAAATTCAATTACATTGCAAAAAAAAGTGAGATCAAGAGAGCATTATTTTCACACCAGCCCCTTATTGTACTCATGTACAAGGAGGCTCTTTTATGTACTATCGATCTCGTCGGTGCTTTGTCGAGCGATATTGTTTCTCTTTTGCAGGAGTTTGAAGATGTCCTTCCAAAGACGTACCTTATGGATTACCTCCAATCCGAGGGATTGAACATCAAATTGATTTCATACCAGGTGCGTCAATTCCAAATCGACCTACTTATAGGAGTAATCCCGAGGATACGAAGGAACTTCAGAGGCAAGTAGGTGAATTATTAGAGAAGGGGTATGTGCGTGAAAGCATGAGTCCTTGTGCAGTTCCGATGCTATTAGTTCCTAAGAAGGATGGAACATGGAGGATGTTGTTAACTGTCGAGCCATCAACAACATAACGGTAAAGTATCATCATCCCATTCCTAGATTAGATGATATGCTGGATGAATTGCATGGTTCATGTGTCTTTACAAGAGTGGATCTTAAGAGTGGATATCATCAGATTAGGATGAAGGAAGGTGATGAATGGAAAACTGCTTTTAAGACTAAATACGGTTTGTATGAGTGGTTAGTGATGCCTTTCGGTTTAACTAATGCTCCAAGCACATTTATGCGTTTGATGAACCATGTTTTGCGTGCATTTATTGCCAGATTTGTCGTTGTGTATTTTGATGATATCCTAATTTATAGCAAAAACCTGAAAGAACATGTAATGCATTTGAAATCTGTCTTGGAAATTCTAAGGAAAGAAAAGTTGTTTGCTAATCTCAAGAAATGTACCTTTTGCACGGATAAACTTGTGTTTCCTGGTTTTGTTGTTAGTAAAAAAGGAATTGAGGTGGACGAGGAAAAGGTTAAGGCAATCAAAGAGTGGCCAACACCTACAACAATCAGCGAAGTGAGGAGTTTCCACGGCTTAGCTAGCTTCTATAGACAGTTTGTGCGTGATTTTAGTAGCTTAGCCATACCTCTTACTGAAGTCATCAAGAAAAATGTGTCGTTTAAGTGGGGGGAAGAACAAGAAAAGGCATTTAAGCTGATCAAAGAAAAGTTAACTAATAGGTTTCATCACAATTGTTGATGAATTTCATATCAGAAACACCATCAACCAGCACAAGGAATTCAATCGACATCAAGAGCATAATGATCCTTCTCATAAAAGTGATATATTGTGAAGAATAACACCTAGAATCTTCTGACTATGGCATCCATTAGAGTACTGTCAAAGATGCGTTTGTTACGCTCTTCCTATATAAGATAAACAAGGCCCAAGCCGACTCTTTGCATTTTTGCTTCCATATTGTTTATTTTGGGAAACAAACGTGAAACAGCTCTTCTTAGGGACGGCATGGGCTGTCTAATCTTCAACCAAGACTTAATGTTCCCCCATAAGGCCGAAGTCCAACTACAAGTGAAGAACAAGTGGTGGTGGGATTCTTCACTCGAGTCACAGAAAACACAAGAGGCATCGTGAGTGAGGAAGGAAAGGCAATCTTGAGTATGAAGTTTACCCAACATAGCGAGCCAAAAGATAAAGCTGCATTTTGGCAAGGCCCAGCGATCCCACACAACCCTTATCCAGCTCAAGGTTGCACCACTCTGACGGAAAAAATTATAGGCATTGCTTGAGAATTTTCCATCAAGATTATGCCACTTTCTCATTAAAGCAATGGCTTCCTCCTACCCCCCACTAGCCATACGAATCTGATCTTTTAGGGAGAGGGTGGATTTCTAGAGGGGAGATTCCGATCTCTAAGCTTGAGCATCCCACATAGTGGTACCGTGTAGATAGAAATGTGGACCCATCGAATCAGATTTGAGATGAATATTCCATAAGACTTTGTCTATGAAGCTTATGTTCCTAGCTTTTATATCTAGGAGACCCAGACCACCTTCTTCTTTAGACATGCAAATTGTCTTCCAAGCAATTAAGGCCGAGGCAGCCTTAGTAGTATTACCCGCCCAAAGGAAGTTGCGACAAATGCTGACAAGCTTAGAAATAACTGTTTCAGGAAGAGGGAAGATAGCCGCCCAAAACTAAACCATGCCATAAAGAACAGATCTAACAAGCTCAAGCCTTGTCACATATGTAAGATGTTTTCCAATCCATGACTAGATAGCTGTCTCCAGCTTACGAGTTAGGGGTGAAAACTGGCTAGCAAGGAGTCTATGAGGGCTTAGATGGACGCCAAGATAGGTGAAGGGAAAACTGCCCTCCATAAACCCCGTGTCCTGGAGCATGACCTACTTCTTCAAATCACCAACATTCCCAAAGTAAATGCTAGTTTTGGATGGATTAATATGCAAGCTCGAGACTTGGCCAAAAGCTTTCAGTTGGCTAACCAAAATATCCATTGAGCCTCTATCTCCGCGAGACAAAAGGAGAATGTCATCAGCAAAAGCTAGATGGGTTATACCATGGAGACCACATTTTGAGTGGTGATGGAAGCCCTACAGTTGGGAGGAGATTGTGAGCATCCTTGAGAAATATTCCATACAAATAATGAAAAGGTAAGGGGAGAGAGGGTCCCCATGCCTAACACCATGCCTACCCTGAAAGAAACCATATAGATTATCATTAACTGCAATAGAGTAAGAAGCTATCTCCACACAAGCCATGATTTGATGAACAAATTTACTCGGGAACCAAGGTTCTGCAGAAGACTTCTCAAGAAGCCCCAATGAACAGAGTCAAAAGCTTTCCAGAAGTCCACTTTGATGAGACATTTCAGAGAGGACCTTTTTCTCCCATATTGTCGAAGCAACTCCAAGATAGTGTTGATGTTATCAATCATTAATTGACCACCCAGAAAAGCATTCTACAATGGACTGATAAGTCTAGCTAGTACTTGAGCCAATCTGTCAGCAAGGATCTTCGAAATGATCTTATAGATGACATTGCAACATGAGATAGGTCAAAAATTATTTGCACAAGAGGCATTCACAGACTTTGGAAGCAAGGAGATAACCGAATGGTTGAGCTGACGCAAAAACTTACCACTTGAGAAGAAATCTTTGACTACCAAGCAAACATCAGTGCAAACAATATCCCAGGACTTTTTAAAGAAATAAGAGTACCCATCCGGACTAGGAGCTTTATCGTTACCAATGTTGTTCAAGGCCTTCTTCATGTCCTCATCACAAACTGAGGCTAGGAGAGGGATGTTGTCGACTTCCTCAAGGCACAAACCACTTCGAATAACCTCTAGGTCAATAGGGAGGGAGGGCTGCTGAGTTCTGAGTAGCTGATGGAAGTACCTAACAAATTCCTTACCAACTTCATCAACGGAGTTTGTGAGGAGACCATTTTCACGCTCAATAGCCGGAATGAAGTTATGCCTATGCTTTTGATTTAGCATGGAATGGAAGAAGCTGGAACCTTTGTCACTCTCTTTAAGGAAATGTCATTTAAGCTTTTGAGCAAAAAACTTAGATTCTACTTATTTTAGTTGAATGAGTTTCATCCTGAGCTCCTTATCCTCCTCCCAGAGCTGACGATTATCCTAGTTATCATGAAGAGTAGATTGTAGGAGTTCAAGAGCCTTTTCTGCTCTAGAAACTCTTTTAGAGATGTGATTGAAGTGCCGCTGGTTGAGCTGCTTAAGAGGGTGCTTAAGAGCCTTTAGTTTACGGCATAGGGAGAACATTGGGGTGCCAACAACATGAAGCAGCCAGTTTTCCCATACTAACTCCTGAAAACACTCATGAGATGCCCACATGTTGAAGAACTTGAAGCTACGACGGGGGGCAGGATTTGCGCACTAAAGATCAAGACGGACTGCTGCTGGAGCATGGTTTGAGAAAGCTCCTGGGGTGTCAAAATGAACAAAAGAAGAAATCTGGGCTGCAGGCCAAAGGGGGTTAACTAGGACTCTATCAATCTTGGTCCATATCATTCCATTTGTCCATGTAAAGTTGCTCCAATAATTCAGATTTGTGAGGCCAAGGCTAGAGCAATATGACTGAAAATCTGAGGTTTCGTAGGTCGATACGCCCCCCCCCCCCCTTATGCTTGTCTATCTGTAAGAGAATTGAGTTAAAGTCACCCAAGATCATCCAAGGGCAGGAAGGGTTCCATTGCTGAAGGTTAGCCTAAAGGGAACGCCTAGCAACAATTGTATGGAGGCCATAGACAAAAGAGACAGCATAACAGAATTGATTGACTTTACTAGTGATCATGACATGAAGGCTTTGGGGAGAGGAGGCAACCAAGTCAAGCGTGATCGTAGAAGGGTGCCAGAATACAACTATCCTTACATTACCCAAGGCTTCAACATTTGTATGGGACTGCCATTGCTTCATGCGAAGCTTACGCATGGTTGCAACTTTGGTATTATTCATTTTGGTCTCAAGTAGACCATAAACATCAACCTGCTTCTTTCTCATGAGGGCTGCAACCTCATATTGCTTTAGGGGATTGTTAAGTCCCCTAACATTCCAGTTAAACTCCTGCCTCTACTTCCTGAAGATCGTGTAGCACCTTGTGTCGGTGCTCCCTGCAATTGATTTGCATTAGTTTTTAGGCCCTCATCATTCAACAGGAAGGGAGAGGACCTCTATCCCTTTCCAGGATTTTTCCCTTGCCCAGCAACCCTTGAGCCTCCCTTATTACTCTTATGCCGCCAAACAAATTCCCATTGCCCCATAGTTGCAGCCGCTGCCTGCATGGGGTCAAGGACAACATCATTCTCATGGCTACCTGTCGCAACCTCTGGCTCGTGCCTGTCTTGTTGCATGCCTACCGAAGGGCCAGTATTAGAAGCTTGGTGGACCTCCTGTCCTATACCATCAGCAAGGAAGGGATCATCCCTCCTTCCTTGGGTTGGAGTTTTCCCTTTTTTGTTGGCATTGGCTACAACAGCCTTAGAACAAACACTTGGTGTGTGCCCCAGAACTCGGCAATGGGTGCAGTATTTGGGCATTATTCATATACCATAGGCTACTTCAGAAGCAACCCTTTCAGCAACACAACATCAATGAGAGAAGGCAATTCATCCATGAAGTTAATTTCAACTAACACCCTAGCATAAGATAGTCTTTCCATAGAAGAAGTCAGCATGTCACTTTGAATTGGCCTACCTAACACACTTGCAATTTTTAACAAACAGTTGGAAGACCAACATTTCAAGGGGAGATTAGGGAACTTAATCCATATCGGGACAGTGGACATTTCAGCAGAGGTGAAATAAAAATACTCTGGTAGTGGCTTCAAGACTAGTGGCCTACCATACACAAGATAGGGACCCTCACTCAACACTTTGGATCGGTCTTCTTCATTGCTAAACTTACACACCAACCAACCAGATTCATGCATAGTTAGAGAAGCATTATATTGCCAAGTTTTTTCAATCATAATATACAATGCTCGAAGCCCAAGGAATTTCCCTACAATGTAACCCACAATACATGTTTTCCAGACATCACAAGCATCATCCATGTCCTCCTTTAAGAGGGAACAACTCATAGCATCGGTATTAGGAGAGAAATACTTTAGCTTAGGGCAGGCTGTAAAGCTACAATTGGAAGCAAATAAATTTCTCCATTTACCCACAAAAGGGACAACGGGGGTCATACCTACAGATGTCTTCTCCGTCGATGCGGGCTGCTCTTGGGTGGTAGTGGCAGGAGGTATCAACTGCTCTTGGGTGGCAGCAACAGGAGACACTTGTTTGGGTACAGGGAGGAAGTTTCATCTTCATGAGTTCCATAAGAGTCAAGGCTCCCTTCAGCATGGTCCTTATCCATAAGAGCAGAGTCAAGGGAGGAGGGGAGGTGCTGTGTGGAGGTATGAGAGTGTCGAGTCGAGGGTCTGGTAGAGCAACCACTGTGTGCTGTGCCCGATGTGCTTCTTCATTTAAGTTCAAATTTGCCCTAGAGATAGAACCAGTTTTTATTTTGTTTTTTGCCATGATGGGGAGGAAGAGAAGAGGAGGGAACAACAACAGAGGGGGTGTAGGGGATAGGGACAGCCGGCTGACCACTACAGTAGGAGAAAGCTTTCACAAGGAAGGAGAGCATCTATCTGTAATTTCTCTCTCTAGCCGGTGCACACTGAGAGCTCTTTCTTTTTTTGATCAAATGTAAGTTTATTAAGATCAAAGAGAAACAAAACTGCAAAAGCAAAACAGGAGGCAGCTGAAAAGGGAACACACTCCCAATCAGCAAACTAAAGGAAACAACAACATGAAAACAAATACATACAGAAATAAGAACCCATCAAGCTCGCGGCTGATAAACTAACTGAAAATGCCATACAAGAAAGAAAAGACCGACAACAACACACCACAACCCACAAGAAATAAGAATCACTTAACCAACATCGATGGAGAAGTGGTCGTTTCCATGCAAGTGAAAAACTATGAAGAACATGACTTGAAATCTCCGGAAAACCTTCTCAACTGAGGTGTAAGAATTATCAAAATGCCGTTTATTTCTCTTCCCAGATTAGGTAGACAGCAATGCCAAGGGAGGCTCTTCTCATTCTGTATTCCATTTTTTTCCTCCTGGGGGTTAGCCCGTGAATAGCAATAGATAGGATAGACATCTGATGGTGGATATGAAGCCAATGAACAATGTTACCCCACAGAGTTGAAGTCCATTGACACTTAACGAACAAGTGACAATCCGATTCCTACTCCAGGCTATAAAGCACACAGCTAGTATCTACAGGAACAAAATGCAGACGATCTTTAGTTTTAAGCTTCCCTAACACTGCAAGCCCAACACAAAACCATGTTTCGGCAAGGACCATTGCTCCCACACCACCGTATCCCAGCGGATCAAGCGACCTTTCACCCTAAAGTGATCATAAGCATTAGCTAATAGACCACCAGTACCAGCATTCCAACCATTCATGGTAGTCACAACAGTTGAGCTACTGTTGAAGTCATGAAGCAGCTGATCCTTCAGGGAAATAAGAGTTTTCCAAAGAGGAGAGGAGGCTTTAACAGCTTGCGCCTCACAAATGGAGAGGCTAGGGAGAAAGTAATGATGAATCCATTTAATCCAAAGGGAATTAGCTTTCTGATGAATATTCCACAGATGCTTAACCAGGAAACTTTTATTACAGGCTTTGATGTCAAAAAGCCCCACCCCCCCTTCCTGCTTAGGCAAGCAAACATTTTTTCAAGCAACTAGAGCCGAGTGAGAGTTCTGAACATTTCCAGTCCATAAAAAGTTCCTGCAAATGCGAATAATTTTTATAATGACTGTGTCCGGAAGAGGGAAGATGCTAATCCAAAACTGGACCATGCCATAAAGGAAGGAACGCAGAAGCACAAGCCTTCCTGCAAAGGAGAGATGCTTGCCCACCCAACTCTTAACAGCAGCCTCAAGCTTACGAAGAAGAGGAGAGAACTGACTGACCAGGAGCCGATGCGGGCTAAGAGGCACACCAAGATATGTGAAAGGAAAAGACCCAGCAACAAACCCCATTTCATGGATGCTCTCCTACCTCAAGCAATCACCAACCCCTCCAAAATAAATGGAGGATTTGGAAGGATTAATCTCCAAACCAAAAACCTACCCAAAAAACTACAACTGGCGAAGAAGAGCAAGAATGGAAGATTTGTCACCTCTAGCAAGCAAAAGAACTGGGCCGCACGCGCGCTACACTGATGTATTCAATGAGTCTATAGCCCTGGCCTCAAGCCCGGCTAATATTTGAAATTTCATCATGATGGAGATAGATCATTGCAATTATTGGTCTTCAACAAAGAATTCCTAGTAAACGCGAGTCATCAGCTCCCGTTGACTACATCCCTGCTCTTTGTACACACCGCCCATCGCTCCTACCAATTTAATGGTTCGGTGAAGTGTTTGGATTGTGACGACGTGGGTAGTTCGCCGTTGGTGACATCATGAGAAGTCCACTGAACCTCCTCATTTAGAGGAAGGAGAATTTGTAACAAGTTTTTTGTAGGTGAACCTGCATAAGGATCATTGTCAAAACCTGCCCCAACAGAATGACCCGCGACCCCTTGCATGACAAGAAAGGCTCGGAGGGCACCTGCCCCTCGCATCCACGCGTGCCATGGAGGGACACATCTACGCCCGACATGGCTCGCCAACAAACCCCGACGCAAGAAGAGCCAAGGAAATTGAGTACTAGGAGCACGCCCTCGTAGCCTTGGTGTCGGGGGCACGCCTTCTTTTTGTGATAATCTGAACGACTCTTGGCAACGGATATCTCGACTCTCGCATCGATGAAGAACATAGCGAAATACGATACTTGGTGTGAATTGAAGAATCTTGTGAACCATCGAGTCTTTGAACGCAAGTTGCGCCTGAGGCCTCCTCGTCGAGGCCATGTCCGCCTAGGTGTCACGCATCGTCGCCCCCACTCCCCTTGGCTCACGAGGGTGGGGGTGGATACTGGTCTCTTGCACACTCCAACCAGTGGTTGGCCTAAAATCGAGTCTGGTCCCCACAACAAGCAGTGGTTGAGAGACCCTCGCACACGGTCATTCGCATGATTGTCACCCCCAGGACCTCCCAAACCCCTGAGCATTGGCTTTCAAGGATGCTTTTGTTTTGACCCCAGGTCAAGTGGGACTACCCGCTAAGTTTAAGCATGTCAATAAGCGGAGGACAAGAAACTTACAAGGATTCCCCTAGTAGCGGCGAGCGAACCGGGAAATGCCCAGCTTGAGAATCGGACACCCGCGACATCCAAATTGTAGTCTGGAGAAGCGTCCTCAATGGTATACCAGGCCCAAGTCCCCTGGAAGGGGGCGCCGGAGAGGGTGAGAGCCTCATCATAACTGGACCCTACCGCAGCACGAGGTGCTGTCTGCGAGTCAGGTTATTTGGGAATGCAGCCCCAATCGGGCGATAAATTCCGTCCAAGGCTAAATATGGGCAAGAGACCGATAGCAAACAAGTACTGCGAGGGAAAGATGAAAATGAATTTGAAAAGAGAGTCAAAGACTGCTTGAAATTATCAGGAGGGAAGTGGATAGGGCCCGATGGTGCGCCCCCGTCGGATGTGGAACGGCGACAGCTAGTCCACCGATCGACCTAAGGCGTGGACCGATGTGGATCGTGCTGGCTGCGTAAGCCCAGGCCTTTGAAACGCCTATGGAGATGACGTCACCTCGATCATGGACTGTACACATGCACGCTCCGGGCATCGGCCTGTTGGCTCCCCATTCATCCCGTCTTGAAACACGGACCAAGGAGTTTGACATGTGTGCAAGTCAACGGGCGAGTAAACCCGTAAGGTGCAAGGAAGCTTACAGGTAGGATCCCCTCAAGGGTTGCACCACTGACTGACCTTGATCTTTCTGAGAAGGGTTCGAGTGAGAGCATGTTTGTTGAGACCCGAACAATGATGAACTATGGCTCAGCAGGACGAAGCCAGAGGAAACTCTGGTGGAGGCTCACAACAATACTGGCATGCAAATCATTCTTCTAACTTGGGTATAAAGGCGAAAGATTAATCAAATCGCCTAGAAGTTGGTTCCCTATGAAGTTTCCCTTCGGATAGCTGGAGCTTGGTGCGAGTTTTATCAGGTAAAGCCAATGATTAGAGACATCGGGGGCGTAATACCCTCGACCTATTCTCAAACTTTAAATAGGTAGGACGACATGGAATTGAAAGCTCTAAGTGGGTCATTTTTGGTAAGCAGAACTGGCGTTGTGGTGCCCAACTATGCGCTAACCTAGAACCCACAAAGGGTGTTAGTCGATTAAGACAGCAAGACGATGGTCATAGAAGTCAAAATCCGCTAAGGAGTGTGTAACAACTCACCTACCGAATCAACTAGCCCTGAAAATGGATGGCGTTGAAGCGAGCAACCTTTACCCGATCATCGGGGCTAGCGCTAGTCCTCGATGAGTAGGAGGGCGCGATGATCACTGCAAAACCCAGGGCGCGGCGAAGCGGTCGTCAGTGCAGATCTTGATGGTAGTAGCAAATATTCAAATGAGAACTTTGAAGGCCGAATAGGGGAAAGGTTGCATGTGGACGGCACTTGGACATGGGTTAGTCAATCCTAAGAGACGGGGGAAGCCTGTCCGACAACTTGTTTGCGCGCGGCCTTTGAAAGGGAATCGGGTTAAAATTCCTAAACCAGGATGTGACGGCTAACGGCAATGTTAGGAAGTCCATAGACGTCGATGAGAGCCTCAGGAAGAGTTATCTTTTATGTTTAACAGCCCGCCAACCCGGGAAATGACTTAGTCAAAGGTAGGGTCCAGCGGTTGGAAGAGCACCGTACGTCGCATGGTGTCCGGTGCGTCCCCGATGGCCTTTGAAAATCTGGAGGACCATGTGCCTCCCACACCCGGTCGTACTCATAACCATATTAGGTCTCCAAGGTGAACACCTCTAGTCGAAGGTGAAATACCACTATTTTTAACGCTATTTTACTTAAAATACATCATCTGTAAAAGCCAGATGGGAAATACCAAGGGAGTTACACTTCGGGTGAAAGTGAAAACCAGAAAGACTAGAAGACTCCTTGAGCATCCTAGAGAAATATTCCATGCAGAAAATGAAGAGATATGGCAATAAAGGATCGCCTTGTCTAACACTGCTTTGACCTTTGAAAAAACCGTAAAGGTTACCATTGATGGGTGAAAGTGAAAGCCAAAAAGACTAGAAGACTACTTGAGCATCCTAGAGAAATAGTCCATACAATAAATGAAGAGATATGGCGATAAAAGATCGCCCTGTCTAACGCCACTTTGACCTTTAAAAAACCTGCAAAGGTTACCATTGATGGCTACAGAAAAGGAGGTGGACATAACACATTGCATGATCAAATGAATAAACTTTGAAGGGAACCCAAGCATGCTGAGAAGACTCTGCAAGAAACCCCACTGAATCGAGTCGAAAGCTTTCCTGAAATCAATTTTCATCAGACATTTCGGCGAAGTTCTCTTGTGACCATAATGCCGAAGCAACTCTTGGACCAAATAAATATTATCCACCATCCTTCTTCCCCCCAAGAAAGCATTATGCATCGGACTAATAATATCTGGCAAGACACAAGCTAACCTATATAAAAGCAGCTTAGAGATCACTTTGTAAATAACATTACAGCAAGAGATTGGGCAGAAGTCATTAGGAGAAGAAACATTAGCAGATTTGGGAATCAACGAAATGATGGAATGATTTATCTGCTTAAGAATCTTTTCAGAACTGAAAAAGTCCTGAACTGCCAAGACAAAGTCTTTTCCCGCAATGTCACAAGCTTGTTTTAAGAAAAAAATGAGTACCCATCAGGCCCTGGGGCTTTATCATTACTGATACTGAAAAGAGCTGCTTTGATGTCCTCACTCGAAAAAGAAGCAAGAAGACCCTCATGAGCGGAGACATCTACACAAGGCCTGCACTGAATAACATCCATATCCAATGGCAAGGTGTCCTTAGACATGCCTAGAAGGTTCTAATAATAGTTAACAAATTCTGCCCCCACCTCAGATTCTGAAGGACTCTATTAATGCTTATAATAGAAGCAATGAATTGCTTTCTCTACTTCTGACCCATGATAGCATGAAAAAAACTAGAGCCCCTGTCACAGTCTTTGAAATAGTTACATTGGAGCTTCTGGCTACAAAATATCTTCTCTGCTGATTTGAGATTAACTAGATTCACGCACATTTTCTTCTCATTATCCAGTAACTGAGGATTGTCCCTATCATCCTACAAAACAGATTGGAGATACCGATGTTCACCTTCCAAATTATTAACCCACTCAGAAATATGGCTGAAATGAAGCTTGCCCAACTCCTTCAAAGGCTGCTTTAACCTTTTCAGCTTAGAACACAAAAAAAACATCGGCAAACCATGAACCTCAAAGTTCCACTTAGTAGCCGTAAGATCGAGAAAATTATCATGCGATGCCCACATGTTAAGAAATTTCAAGCTACGTCGGCCATAGTGTGATTATTACCAAGCCCAATAGTTGCAATCGAGTGATCCAAAAAGGGACTTGGCGGATCATAATAGACCTCAATAATACTCTGAAAAGAAGACCACACGTGGTTCATCAAAATTCTATCAATTTTTGTCCAGATTCTACCATTAGACCACATGAAATGACTGCCCGAATAATTAACATCCGTGAGCCCCAAATCTGTACAATAGTGAAAAAAATCCAAGGTTTCATAACCGGAAAAACCTCTCTATTGTGCTTATCTACTTGGGAAATATAGCATTGAAGTCACTAAGAATCATCCAGGTAGAGTTAGATTCCCATCCTCTAAGATCATTCCAAAGGGCCCTCCTAGTGACCACAGTGTTGTAACCATACATAAAAGTAGCTCTATAACTGACTTGATGGACAAGACTACAAATGCTAACATGGAGACTCTACGCTGAACAAGAAATCAAGTCTACTGAAACAAAGGTTGGGTTCCAAAAGACACTAACACGGGAAATATTAGTTGCAACCTCCGCATTGGACAAGAGCTTCCAACTCTTTAACCGAAACTTCTACATACTAGCTACCTTAGCAGCAGACAGCTGAGACTCCATCAAACCAAACACATCCACACCTTTCTTCCTTATGAGGTTAACCACCTCATGCTGTTTTAAACGATTGTTAAGACCCTTGATATTCCAGCAGTAGATTAACATAAATACTATGACAGAGCTAAGGGAGCTAAGGTCTTCAACCCTTTGCTCCTAGGAAGAACAACAGTTCATCGAATACCACTTCGCGTGGTCACACCGCGTAAGGTATCCTCATCTATCCCAACAATACTAATAGTATCCCCTATGCTTTGAGGGAGGCTTTGGGTTCGGCTAGGATCATTAACAACCCTATGCTTTCCATTCCTCTTTTTAACCACCATCAATTCACCGACATTAGATTCCATTTGCATAGGATCAAATCGCTGCTCATCCAAAGACTCATTCATAAAGGAATCCTGCACTTCATTATTATCAGGCTGAGAAGGCACATCTCTTAAGTTTGATACAACTGGTATCTCATGTTCAGGAATCACCTCCTTAACCGGAACCCACTATTACCTTTTCAGTTGTCGAGACCACCTTGACTAGCACTTGGGCTTTCAGCTCACTCTTATCCAAAGCATGGGAACAAAGGGAAGTAGTATGGCCAATGACCTAGCAATGTTTACAAAATTTGAGCAATGTCTCATAGATAATCGGTTATTGCAGCGATGTACCATTGGGCAGAGCAAAAGACACTGTATGGTGGAGATTTGCCAGCAAGTCTATTTCCACAAGAATTCTAGCATATGATAATCGCGACATAGATAATGTTAACATCACTCTGAATAGCTTTACCAATAACGCTACCAATCTTTGATAGACAAACAAGAGATCAACATTGGAGTGGGAGATTGGGGAACTTAACCAAAACAGGGATCGTGGTCATATTTGCAGAAGAAAAATCAAAGTATTCTAGCATGGGTTTCAATATCAAGGGTCAACCATACAAAAGGTAAGGGCCTCCACTAAGAAAAGCAATCTTATCTTCCTCATGAACAAATCTAAAAACTAACCACCCTGATTCATGAATGGATAATGAAGCTTTACACTTCCATGAATTAGTGATGATATATTGTTAAGAGCTTTGTAACCCGAAAATTTTCCCGCTACCTATCCCACAACGCAAGATTTCCAAACATCCTTAACACTACCATGATCATTCTCAAGCAAGGAACAAGATTTGGCATTATTGAGTTTAGAAAAATGTACTAACTTAGTCTCACTATCAGCACTATGATTGGAAGAGAATAAGTCTTTCCATTTTCCATTCGTTGCTTGGCTATCCCTTAGGCCACTCTTCGCAACCATGCTCCCTAAATCTTCCCTAACATTCGAACCATCATTATCCTTAGCTATGGAAGGAGAAGAAGAGAGAACATCCTTGTCTTTGGGGGTTGCTGTCGCTGGCAACAAGAGGAGGGGGGCAACCCCTTCCTTCTCCCTTTCCTTAGTTGCTACCTCTACCGTAGCCATACCTTTGGTATGAGAACCAACATGTTCCCTAGCTTTGAACTTGGAGGAAGAAGAGAGAGGAGGGACAACTATGGTGGCTATCACCACTAGGAGCAAGAGCGGGGTGACACCTTCAGCCCCCCTACCAAGACTGCTGCTGCCACTACCTCTCTTTTCGAGATGGGGAAAGCATGGCTTTCATGCACCACAAGTCCATCTTCCAAAACCTTAGCTCACATGGGAGATGAAAAGAAGAACTTGGAAGCATAACCTTCATCCTCCTTGCACATTTCTGAACCAAAATCTTCATCTTCACTAACTTTAGAACCGAAGCAAGCACCAAATCTTCCATGGGAGTGACTAGACTTGGTAGGACATGAACCACTACTATTATAAGCAGAATTCCTTTGCAAACTAGAGGAGGATGGAGAAGGAGAGGCTGGAGTGGTTGGAATAGGGGCTGCAACAACACGAACAAGCTCCTGCCGTAGCCCTTCATGCTTCATTACCTTCTAAACAACTTTTTTCTTCTTGTTTTTGGCCATGAATCTGAACAAAAATCACTCAAGGAAGAACAAAAGATCACTTAGAAGAAGCTTAGGAACTCTAGAGACAGATTAGTACCATCGGAGGGGAGAAATCTTCTCAATGGAAGGAGAACATCTCTCTCTACTTTCTCTCTCAAACCAGTGCCCACTAAGAGCTCTTTCTCTTTTTGATCAAATGCAATTATATCAAAGATCAAAGTAACCAATTTGGAAAATCAGGAAAAACAACACTAAACAAAATAGAAAACCAACTGTTTAAACAAAAACACAAGGCTAACTAAGGCTTTAGAGCCATTACAAATTTGAAACCCAACAACTTAAGAACCAAGCAACTATAATCTGAACTTAGCCGACATTAAGAAGAGAGGGATCCTTCTCATGGAAGTAGAAGATGGTGTAGAACAGATCTAGAACTCCAAAAGATAATGTCCACGGAGTTTCAGTGCCTTTCAAACACTCGATTGTTCTGCTCATCCAAATGATGTATACAGTTATAGCTAAAGCCACACTCCGCATTCTCGAGTTAAGGCCCTTCCTAACAATACTTAGGCCACAGAAGATATACACCTGTTAATACACATCCAAGACTTGATCCTAGACCATAAGAGGGATGTCCAGCTACAAGAGAAAAAGAGGTGATCATGTGATTCCTCCGCTTGAGAGCAGAGCACACAAGTAGCATCCATGCTCAAGAAGTGAAGACAATCCTTGGTTTTAAGTTTACCCCTGATTGGTAGCCATAACACAAAGCTTGCTCTAGACAATGCCCATTACTCCTAGACCACCTTATCCAGTGAACCACATCATTCCTGAATTTGAAATAATCATAAGCATCAACTGAGAAAGGGCTAGCAGAAGCATGCCAACTCTGTATCATGGAGATAACCTAAGGAGATCCACCACAATCATTGAGAAGACGATCTTTTAAAGAGAATAGATTTCCATGGAGGCGAGGAAGGTTTATGAGCAGATGCTACCCAAATAAAGTGATGGCCCAGGTAGAAATGATGAACCCACTGAATCCAGAGAGAGTCTGGTTTCCAATGAATGTTCCATAACTGCTAGAAAACTCTTGTTTTAACCAACCAAATTAGGCAAACCCAGACCCCCCCTCAGCTTTGGGAAGACAAATCGAATGTCAGGCCACAAGGGTGGATTTGCTTCTCAAGATGTTACCATTCCACAAAAAATTCCTACACAAGCAAATAATCTGATGAATAACAGATTGAGACATAGGAAAAATGTTAAGCCAGAATTGGACCATCCCCTGGATAACCGATTTGAGAAGCTCAAGTCGGCCAGCATAGGAGAGGTGCTTCCCCAACCAACTTTGGAAAGCAGCTTCAAGGCTATGGAGGAGAGGGGAGAATTGACTAGCTAGAAGCTTGTGAGGATTCAAGGGAACACCCAAATATCTAAAAGGGAAGGAGCCCTCCAAAAACCCAACTCCTAGAGGATCTGAGTTTTAGCCATGTCATCCACTCCACCTAAGTAAATGGAAGATTTAGTAGTGTTAATATCCAAACCCAATGTTCTACCATAAACCTATAACTACTGATGGAGAATATTGACGGAGGACCTATCACCTCTACACAAGAGGAGGACATCATTTGCAAAAGCAAGGTGGAATATATCATGAGAGTTGCATTTTGGGTGATAGCGAAACTTAGGATTCTGGGAACCAATCTTCAACAATCTGGTTAGGTATTCCATGCAAGAGATAAACAGGAAGGGAGAGAGAGGATCACCTTGTCGACCCTGTTTTTCCCTAGGAAGAAACCATGAATATTACCATTAACTAATACAGAGAAAGAAGCAGTTTCAACATATCCCATAACTAGGTGAACAAAACGGGCTAGGAAACCAAGAAGCAGAAGGAGTTGCTTTAGGAAGGGTCGGGAAATAGAGTCAAAGGCTTTCCTAAAGTCAATTTTTGTCACACATATCGTGCGAAGACTAGTACCTAGAAGTATGAGAACAACCTATTTAGTATTGCAATACTAAATATTGAATTTGAGGTCATTTCGAGGTTGTTTGGTCTAGGTTTCAATTCTGTGATGTAAAAATTGCGTAAGTGGTTGAATTCTGCTCAAGTCTCAAAACCGATCCTTACTGTTTAGTTTTGTCCAATTCTCTTTTTTTGTTCTATTTTCAGTTATCTAGGAGTCGAGCAATTGTTTTCGCTAGTATTTGCTTCTATTTTATTTCGTGTCTTCGTATCATCCACAATTTGTACGAATTTGCATTGCTACTCGTGAAATCATAATCGTAGTTTTGTTTTCAGTATTTTTATTGCCTCTTGAGTCTGAAAATCATAATGAGAGTGCGCTGTGGAGGCTAATGCCTTTGATTTGTTGATTTTAGTTCCAAAAGAACCAAAAGAAAGCAAGTTGTGAGGTAAAAGGCGTAGTGAGCTTATTGAGTGAAAAGCCTTGATTATTTTTGTGTGATACAGGAGAGTTGTGAGGATATATTTTTTGCTACTAACCAAATTTTGCAGATTCAAAGGATGTCTGAAAACGACGAATCAGCGACACAAAACGCTGACGTAGTGTCCCAATTACGAGCCATGGGTCAGCAACTTGAGGTGTTGTCTAGGACATACAAAGATCTAAAAGACGAGTTGAATTCGATAAAGCAACAGAATAGTGGGGCTGATCGCCGAGGAAATATGGTCCGTATGGCCGTATAGAATAACATATCTGATTTTGAAGAGTATGTTGATGAAAACGCAGATGTGGGCGAAGATGACTATGATTTTGCATCTGTTGGCCAAGGAATCGGGTCTGGACCGAACAGAGATAGGAGGAATGTGAGTTCTCGTGGCATGGGAAATGATGAAGATATGGATGGGGACACCATCAAACTGAAAACTCCTAACTTTCAAGGGAAAAATGATCCTGAGGCTTATTTGGAGTGGGAGAAAAAGGTAGATTGGATTTTTGATTTGTATAGCTATTCTGAAAAAAAAAGTGAAATTGGTGATGATTGAGTTTACAGATTATGCAATGATTGGGGGGATCAGATTGTAATCAGTAGGAGGAGGAATGGGGAGTGACCCGTTCAGATTCGGGGTGAGATGAAAGTCTTCATGAGGAGACGATTTGTGCCAAACCACTATTACAGAGACTTATACTTGAAGCTCCAAGGTCTGAATCAAGGCTATAAGATAGTAGATGAATATCACAAAGAGATGGAGATAGCAATGATTCGAGCCAATGTTGTTGAGGATAGAGAAGCCACCATGGCTAGATTTCTTAACGGGTTGAATCGGGACATTGCCAATACGGTAGAGCTACAACACTATGTGGAGCTAGAGGACATGGTTCACATGGCTACGAAGGTGGAGAGACAACTTAGGAAGGGACATGTTCGGCCAGGGTTTGATTCGGGTTCTTTATCATCATCTTAGAAGAGGAATCTGAAGAGAGAGGGTACTGTCCAGCCACGATCCTTTGTTCCTTCTAAAACTGAACCATGAACGGCTAAAGTTGATGTCCTTATCGGTGCCAAGGGTAAATCTGAAACTCAGCCTAAACGTACCCGTGATGTTAAATGTTTTAGGTGTCAAGGGCATGGACATTATGCTACGGTGTGTCCAAACAAGAGAATAATGATCATTAGAGGTGATGGTGATATGGAATTGGAAAGTGACAGATCTGATTGCGAAGGCATGCCACCATTGGAGGATTGTGATGTGGATGAGTTAGTATTACCATTTGTGGAGTCCTTGGTTATAAGACGCACACTTCAGGTTCAGGTCAAGGAAGATGAATCTAATCAACAAAGAGAGAATATCTTCCAAACGCGTTGTTACATGCAAAGCAAGGTGTGTGGTTTAATTATTGATAGTGGAAGCTGTGTTAATGTTTGCAGTACCGCCCTTTTAGTAAACTGAATTTGAGTACTGTTAAGCATGCGAAACCATATAGATTGCAATGGCTGAATGATAGTGGTGAAGTCAAAGTGACTAAGAAGGTTGCGGTCCCATTTTCAATTGGGAAATATGTTGATGAAGTTCTGTGCGATGTGGTACCGATGCAAGCAAGTCACATCTTGTCGGGGAGACCATGGCAATATGACAGGAAGGCAATTCATGATGGGGTTGAAAATAGATATACCATTGTAAAAGATGGTAAAACCATCACTCTTGTACCTTTTATACCCAAACAGGTGTATGGTGATCAAATAAAGCTAAAAAGTGAGCATGAGGCGACGGGGACATGAAATCAATCCTCGATATAAAGAGCATGGGTAAGAAAGAATAATAGTTAGGAGTTAAGTACATATGCAGTAACACACAACAAAAGATCTAACATGTTCTCAATAAGAAACATGTAAATGAAATCATATTTTAACCTCCATACATTTCTTAATAAAAACAAAACGTATGATTTTTTTAGTTTCCCATATGTCCATATAAGACAAACATGTGACATGAGTTTTTGAACATAATCTAACTGAGCTATAAACTCAAACCCCAAGAACAAATGATGAGAAATATGACATATATAAGGCAAACATGTGTTATAAGTTTTTGAACATAATCTAATTGAGCTATAAACTCAAACCCCAAGAACAAATGATGAGAAATATGCATGTCAACTTAATCAATGAATAAATACACATCTCCTTGCAACTTACTAGAACAAATGATGAGAAATATGCAAGTCAATTTGAATCAATGAATAAATACACAGCTCCTTGCAACTTACTTCGTCAAATAAAACTACATATACAACATAAATGGCCATATACCTTCAAATCAGAAGAAAAATTCAAAACAGGATTCTTGTAGCCTGCTTTCTTCGGATGAAAACTCATCCATTTCAATAAGACCTTTCCAGGGGCCAATTCCATAAGTTCCTCAACATCCTAAAAGAAATAATTTATCATACTGCGACAATTATCCATGATCTTCAAAGCTTATAAATTTACAAAAAAAGAAAGATTTTGACCAAAAGTTTGAAATAAATTAAATAAAAAATCCATGACATAGTTGTCATCCACCAATTCCACTAGTTGAGGTGTCTTCATAAGGGTAAGGTCCACCAACAGTTGGATTTGATGGTACAACATTCAGTATCAGATGGGAAAATTATTAGAAATGATAACGAAAAACTCAATTACTATAGAGACAGCAACAACCAAGCCTCAACCCCAAACTAGTTGTGATTGACTAGATGGATCCTTTTTTACCATTCAGCATGCAGTCATATACCAAATTCACATCAATATCAAGAGATTCTAATTTTTCAATTACAA
The DNA here is from genome assembly GCA_025169955.1 of Salix arbutifolia. NCBI lineage: Eukaryota > Viridiplantae > Streptophyta > Magnoliopsida > Malpighiales > Salicaceae > Salix > Salix arbutifolia. Next base: position 7,608,325 of record CM045913.1, read on the forward strand.
CAGAATGCTTAATGTAATATGGTTATTGTAGTAAACAAGCCCTCTTCTTGGTCTCTGCAAAATTAATATACCAAAACTTCTAAGGCTCACCTTTATAATTTGAGAAATCAAGCCAAGCAACAGATGAGGCTGCAAAATGAACAAACAAAACAAAATACCATGTGATAATCAAAATTAGCTAAAACTTACTCTTTCTTCCACCAAGTCTTGTGTTCCAATGTTTACCATCGTGCATCCAATAGCTTTTGCAGAGTTGAGGCATAGGGTATGATTCTCATTTCTTTCCCATGGATTAAGAATTCATTTTGTTTTGACAACACGTTCATCTATTATCCCTTGCACAAAAATATTGATGAGCTTACTGCATCACAAGCCACAAGATAAAATCAACACCACCACTAAATATTGGCTTTCATGGACATACGAGGTCAAGGAACCCACAAAGTAAAGACATCAAATCATGAAAACCAAAGTACATCAGGTTTGATAGGAGTGTGACATGAAGATATAATGTACCGAGGCACCACCACTATTGGATTCGAACCCTAACCCAACGAATAACAATACACGAACAAGAAGTATGGATTGACACCACGCGGTCAGTTGAACCTCGATAAGTTATTTTCAGTATGTCATAGAACCAAGGTAGAGAGAATTCTCACCCTCAAAAACAAATTTAAAATAAAAAGTTTAAGTTGCAGCCACATAAAAATAAGATAGAGAAGATTTATTTGGTCTTGAATGCTGTTGTCTTGTAGGTTTCCATCCAGGACTAGGAAACTTCGGCTTTTGAATGCTAAAAATCCTGCATTCTTTAGGAAGTAATCTGGACTTGGTCTCCATGTCATATTAGGAAAAATTAAGCTAAAATTAAGATTTCCATAGGGCCTCACACATCAACCCTTTTCACAACTAGAATGGGACCCTTCTTGGACTTGGATTAGATGAATTAGAGGTTGCCTTTTAATCTCCACGGGCTTCCTCTAGGTCCATTTTACTCAAAGTTGAAGTCGTGATATGAATATCATTAAGCAAAAGAAACAGGATCTGAATATATTTTTATGTGGTTTTAACTTAAGCTAAACCCTATAAAACCAAAGACATGGACTTGTATAAAACCCACTTATAAACAAAAGGAAAAGGTAGCCACCTATGTTATTTCCAAGTTGTAGTAGGGTTCTTTTGTTTCCTTTCTTGTCCTCACTTCATAGCCAAAATAAGGTTGTATTTGACCCCTCTTGCACATGGATAAGATGTACTAGGATCTCCTCTTGATACTCTAATGGACCTTGCAATTCTGACTTGGTTGAACCCTTCAAAACCAATGCATTGAATGCCTTTTTCAATGTTTGTGTTAGACAGAATCATTGGACCATTTGCAACATGTAATGGATCCTTACTAGTGTTTCTGGGCTGGTCCACATTATCCCCTCTCTCCTTGAAAGGATTCGACCTCAAATCAAAATCTGTGTCAAAGAACGTAATATAAGCAACATTAAAGGTAGCAATAACACCATACTCACTTGGAAGGTCAATTTTGTCTGCATTAGTTATTCTATCTAAAACCTTAAATGGACCATCACCATGAGGCTGTAATTTTGATTTCCTTTGGTTAGGGAATCGTTCCTTCCGCATGTGCACCCAAACTCAATCATGGTGTTTGAAAACAACCAGTTTACATCCCTTATTTGCTTTAGAAGCATAAAGTTTATTCCTTTTTCTTTATTTGCATTCGAACTCCCTCATGGAGTTGTCTCACCATCTTTGCTTTCTTTTCACAATCTAAACTTACCCTTTCTTCAAAAGGTAAAGGAGTTAAGTTCAGAGGAGTTATTGGAATAAAACCATATATAGTTTTGAAAGGACAAAAGCCAGTGGTCGAAAGCACAATTCTATTATAAGCAAACTCAACAAAAGACAAACATTCTTCCCAACTTTGAAAAGCTCTTAGACCAAATGTGAATCAATTAAAAAAATCAAGCTAGAAGACATTAAATGAGGGCACTTGAAACCGAGAAGTTTAGGTAGGATCTGTCATAATTCTAGAGATGGAAAAAATGTTGTCGAAGTGACAAAATAATAAACTAAAAAGAACACCTAACAAACACAAAAGAGTGAGTTTAGAGAGAAGCAACTTCAAAAAACTGAACTAAAAGAGGTACAATCAAGGAAAAGGAATAGATCTGATCTGCTCTCTAGGGTAGTCCAAGCTTTAAAATAATATCGCACAATAATTGTCAGAATGTGAACTCTCAAGCCAAATTTTACCATTCACCACGGATAACCTGAGCAATCATTATTTTATAACCTTGGAAATTAAGATTTTCTTTTTTTTTCAAAAAAAGCATATAAAAACTCATTTCATATTCATTAACATAAATCTAAGCTCAAAAGTCTCTTTTAAACCAACAAACCACAATAGCTAATGTTTAACGCAACATAACTACACATAAAAAAATATAGGGACAGGGAAAAGAAAAAACAAGACACGTATAATGGAAAAACATATATCTAAGAACATATAAAAAAGAAGAAAACAAGGATGAAGTCTATGGTAGAATTTATTTTATTTATTTATAAAAATAAAACTCTTAAAGCAAACTAAAGTAGATATTCGTTCAAGATATGGAGTAAAAATCTAAACTACAAGAACAAAAGCAGATAGCAACACAGCATAGTTGACCAACAACAACTGACAAGCTCAAGGCAAGCTTCATCAATAACAGATATGGACAAATTAAGATAATAAGATATGAGCAACAAACAAACTAACAAAAAAAAACTCAAATAATAATGAGACAACTCGACACTTTCCACTAAAAACATATTAAATAAAGGACCATGTTTCCCAAATAATAAACAGACAATAAAGCTTCATAAATAAAAGAGAAGGCAACAATAGTGAAAGTAGAAAAATAAAATTGGTGCAGGAACCTTTACCTACAAAGCTAAAAAAATACAGCCATTAGCACGGAATATATTAAGCTAATTCCTAAAACAATGTCGATAAAAGCAAATGAAAAGAAAAGAAAAGCTCTTAGATTAAATATGAATAAATTAAATTCAATCAAGCAAGAAGACAATAAATGGACGCACCTGGCACCAAGAAGTTCAGGCAAGATCTGTCGGCATCCCAGAGATGGAAACAAAAAAAGTCATCGAATTAACAAGATAATAAATTGAAAAGAAAACTTGTAAAAAAAGCATGAATTAAGAGTGAAGCAACAACAAAAAACAAAACTAAAAGATGTACGATCAAGGAAAAGGAACAGATTCGATCCGCTCTCTAGGACAGTCCAAGCTTTAAAACAATAATCGTCAGAATGTGAACTCTCAAGTTAAATTTTACCAATTCGCCACAGATAACCTGAGCAATCATGATTTTATAACCTTGAAAATTAAGATTTTTTTTATAAAAAAAAACTTATAAAGTCCCATTTCATACTCATAAACATAAATCTAAGCCCGAAAGTCTCTTGTAAACTACCAAACCACAGTAGCTAATGTTTAACGCAACATAACAAGCTAAATTTTACTTATTTGCCACGGATAACATGAGCAATCATGATTTTATAACCTTGGAAATTAAGATTTTCTTTTTAAAAAAAAACATCTAAACACTCATTTCATACTCGTGTACATAAATCTAAGCTCGAAAGCCTCTTATAAACAAACAAACCACAGTAACTAATTTTTAACACAACATAACTACACAAAAAATATAGGGACAAGGAAAAGAAAAAAATGAGAACATGTATAATGGAAAAACATATAAAAAAGAAGAAAACAAGGAAGAAGTCAGTTGTAGAATTTATTTTAGTTATTTATAAAAATAAAACTCTTAAAGCAAACTAAAGTAGATATTCGTTCAAGATCTAGAGTAACAATCTAAACTACAAGAACAAAAGCAGATAGCAACATGACATTGTTGACCAACGATAGTTGAAAAGCTCAAGGCAAGCTTCATGAATAACAAAGATGGACAAATTAAGATAATAAGATTGATGCGACCATATTATTTGATAGTTTCATCCATATTTACCTAGTGTTTTGCATATATTTTGTGTATAAAATGCTTTGATATTCTTTGTTTTATGTTTTGAAGGCATTTTTGGATGAAAGATGCAAAAAGGAGGTAATTGGAGTTGATTGACATATTTGACCTTCAGTCGATGTTTTGTGCAGAGCAGAAGCTCTAGAGATCGAAATCAAATGATTCTAGTGGCATTCAAAAGATAACATCCATAACTTTCTATAAAGTTAGGGCAAAAGAAATAAAATAAGAAAGAGCATGGAAATTGTTTCCTTCAAAGTCAAATCTTGCAATCTGCCAATGTCACCATTTGTCCGTTCCAACTTAAATATCTGGAGCTACACAAGTCTGATTGATGCAAACCCAATTTTATTGGATTCAAGACTCAAAGACCTATACGAACATAAATCTAAGCTTGAAAGTCTTTAGTAAACCAACAAACCACGGTAGCTAATGTTTAACACAACGTAACTACACATAATAAAATATAGGGACAGGGAAAAGAGAAAAAACAAGAATACATATGAACAAAAAACATATATCAAAGAACGTACGAAAAAGAAGAAAACGAGCAAGAAGTCTATGGTAGAGGTTTTTTTTATTTATAAAAATAAAACTCTTAAAGCAAACTAAAGCAGGTATCCATCCAAGATCTAGAGAAATAATCTAAACTACAAAAATAAAAATAGATAGCAATACAACAGAGTTGACCAACGACAACTGAAATGCTCGAAGCAAGCTTCATCAATAAAAAAGATGGACAAATTAAGATAATAAGATATGAGCAACAAACAAACTAACAAAAAAAACTCAAATAATAATGAGACAACCGGCACTTTCCAGTTAAAACATATTAAATAAAGGTCCATGTGTTGCAAATAATAAACAGATAGTAAAGATGCATAAATGAAAGAGAAGGCAACAAGAATAGGAAAAGTCATAACTAAAGCTTTAAAAGATCTCAAACAGTAACATAAACAAGCCCCCACGTTTTTAGGTCTCTTGGACTTCTAGAGGCTATCATAAATAGCTAAATGACTAAATTCAATGTATTTAACATAACCATTTAAGACCAACTTCATTCCTCTAATTAATAACCTTGAAAGTCATCAAATTCATGCCCTTTGATGGTCAGATCATGCTGAAACATTTTTTGCATAATTATTACCCTCTTCAATTGCTTTGATGATGTGGACTAAGCCTTGATTATCATTTGATCCCATCTTGGTCTTTTTAGAATCAACCCAAATCTCTTGGATTAGCCCATTTAGTGCTTCCTTGAAGCGTTTGGCTCTAAGTCTTGTAATTGGGCCACTTGGAAGTGACAAAGGGTCTTGTGTGAATTCAGACGCATTCCCGAGTGTATGATCAATATGTCCAGCTCCTTGGTTTGCATCAATACTTGACAAATTCCAGCACCCTAAACTTCCTCTGAATCACAATGTTAGGCATCAAACACACTTTAGTTGCCATAACTAGGTCAAATAAATCATTTATCATATCCTACATGATCAGAGAATCTAACGTCTTATGGATCCTCGACTATTAAATCTATTGTAATAGGGATTTGGATGGGCCGAGTGGCATCATGATGCTTTTTTGGCGTATTTGCCCTTATATTTTGAGGTACAACAGGGCTTTGAACTGCCAGTGGTGCTTTGTCAGGTTGAGTTGATGTTCCCTCTCCACCCCTTGTTCTTAATGTTTGTTCGAGCAAACTGGCTAGGCATGACACATCACTTCAAAATGCTTCAAGCTCTCTTTTCCATCACAATTGTTGTGATTCATATTCACCAAGAGACAGATTTTGCATAAAAAATGGGTCAATGCCCTTTTTATTAATGTTTGATAAGTTTATTGCCTTTTGGAAATATAGAGGAGATACAAAAAATATTAATCTATTTCATAAGACACCTCTTTGGTTAAGGGTAGGAAGGCAAAAACACGATTCTCAATTTTCTCCAAGAAGACATCGGTTTCAGCTAGACTTTGACGATAGCGAATGATATCCCTTCCTACTTTTCATGCATTGATTCTAATGATTTGAGCATGCACAACAGCTTCATCCATTTGTTCATCCATCTTGGTCATCTTTTCTATGAGCAACAGATTGGTTTTGTTCAAAGAAGTATTATTGGCATCGATTTGATCATTGTGTTTTTCCATTGCTGCTAGTTTCTCATCCAAATACTTCACCTTTTCACTTTCTTTGTTGTGCTTTATCCATAGAATTTTTATCTCATTTTCCTTAACTGCTAACTTTACCTCAACAGCTTCCTCTTTTACAGACCCTGTTAAACGGCTATCCAACTCTACATACTTCTTACTTCCCAATTCTATCCATCAACTCAAACTGAATTTGTGCAAATTTCTCTTGCTAATAATCTATGTTACCTTGGCTTTCGTTAATGTCGATTTTCAATGCACCAAGTTCAGAGCAACTTTGCATCCAATTCAATCTCATCTCTCCCAGCTCCTTCTCAATTTCTACCCTAACATTCTTCTCCTCACCCAACTTTAACTCAAGCTTTGTTATTCTCGCATCTTTAGATTGTATTTGCTCATCTAAAAAATCTCTCCTCTTATCCCCTTCCAATACCACTGCTTCCAATATTGCCTCAAACCTTTTATCTCAACCAAAACCAGATGCTTCCAATATTGCCTCAAACCTTTTATCTCAACCAAAACCAGATGCTTCCAATCTTGTTTGTTGATCTCCAAAACTTCTTGTGCAATGGGATCTTTGAACAAACCAAAGAACTAAGCAATTCCCATGGTCCTTGGAACAAACTGCATGCCCCCAAGTTGCCTTCCACAAGGGCAAGAGCATAACTCACATGGCCGGTAATCCCTACCAATGGAACCCAACGTCTTTGCCATAACTCACTACGACATTCCCTGTCGTGACCCAGGGGGCTATCCACCTAAAACCACTACTAGGTAACCCTTTTAGCTTCTCTACCCAGCCTTGGTTTTCTAAATCTCCCCACTCTTCTTATTCCATTATCCTCAATGGTTTTTGGTTGAACCACCCAAAATTATAAAAAAATAGGCTTTTTTTTCAATGTGGCTAACCATCCAAATATACAACAATTATGTGCAACATCTCATTGCTCCTTTTATGTTCCTTCTACAATGGTTAAGTGTAATGATGGTTTTAACCAAAATAGAGACCAATGGGTTCATTTGTGTATTCCCATATTCTATATAAGCAGTAGCGGCATCCAAACTTATTACACCTGTTTGACTTGGGAACAACACAAGGCCTAATATGCCTAAGGCAATTAATCTATCTTTTTCTGATCTAGACTTCTTTTTGAGTTCAAATTCTAGAATTTTCCTTTTTAGACCAATATCATTTTTCTCTAGAAACCTTTCCAAGTTGGGGATTTTGAGCAGCTTTGACAATTCGAGGATAATTTTGTTAGATCTTAGAGGAAAATAAATCATGTACAAATCATGTGGAAACTCAATCAACCTCCCATATTCCTCAATAGTCGGACATAGGTCTACGCTCCCAAAAGAAAAACATGGTAGTCTGGATCCCAAAAGTGAACTAGAGCTCGCACAGTTGGGCTTAAAACTTCTACCTTCACAATTTCTACCAGGCATCCGTATTTTCTAAAAAATGCATCCTTATCCATATTATGGAAATGTGTAATTAACTTGTTCACCTAATTCATGATGCAATTCAGATTCTTGATTGATGAAAGCCTCTTAGCATCGCTTTTAAGGCAGTCTCCTTCAATCAATTATGACAATTCAAAATTTTTCCCATATTCCATGATGGAAAATTTAGTAGTGGTGGCCATTTTGTGGTTAGGCTTGTTTTTTATGCAAAAAGATATTATGGAACATACGAGCTAACTTGCCCGTGCGCTGCACTGGGCTTTTTTTATATGTGGAAAACTGATTGATTTTGTGTGTTATAAGTGGTTATTTTAATATTTAATATGTAAAATTGTAATTAATAGAATCTATTAGAAATGAGTTTTTTTTCACCTAAAAGTGTTTGAATATTGCTACTATTAAAATTATTTTGATAATTATTTAATCGGTAGATTGTAGAATTGGAATCGAAAAAATTCTGTTAAAATGAGCCACGTGCTCCGTGTAACATACTGATTGATTATTGTGTATGTTTTATTTGTTTCATTAATTTTTTATTGGCAAATAGTAAAATTTACAATCGTTGAATTTTAGCACAAATGAGTGTTTTGTTTTATGTAGCAAATAACTATTTTGGTAATAATTTAATTAGTAGATAGCAAAACCACAATTGATCAAATTGACTAAAGATATATTATTTGTTGCTCGCAATATACTAATTGTTTGTTGGGCATGTGTTTAACTATTGGTGAATAATTTATTTGTCAGATAGCAAAAATGCAAATGCTAAAATTTATCAGAGATTATTTTTTCAAATTTTTCTTCATATTATTATATTAAAAAAAATTAGAACACTAAGATTTATACAGAAAAGTCAATTCAATTTTTTATATATATTTTAAGACGTTAATATCAAAAAATATCACAATATATATGTGAAACCTGAAAAAAAAAATGGGGTCAAAAATATAATTAAGAAGAAATGGGACTATAAATACCCATCTCTTCCCTCACCCATGTCCAGCTGCAATTAGAATGGAGAGGGGATAGATAACCCAATTTTTTCTTCACAAAAACTTGGATTAAAAAAGCTTGTAAACCCATAAAAGTCTAGAAATTCTAAAGTGGAGAAACACAATTTGAGGGTGGATTAACAAGAAGAGAGTGAAGAATTTGGGGAAGAAAGGAGTGGTTGGTTCTTAAGAAGGAGAAGAAGGCTAATATTCTTCCAAAGTTGTGAACTAAAGTCAAGATTTCATCCAAGTAAGGAGTTCTAACTCCAATTTCTATGAAATTAACCTTAATTTTATTTGAAGTTCATGATTGTTCTTGAATTGGGAATTAGGGTTTTTAAATACAAAATATTGGGGGAATGCATAAATGAGTAGGGCTTTCATGAATAAAGGGAAAAACATGGTTGTGATTGATAAGGAAGCAAGGATTGAAGATGAATTGGTTATGTTTCCTTCAATTTTGCATAACAGGGCAGATTTGTTGCCCTGTTTCTTAGGGGAATTTGGACTTGAAAATACATAATTCAGGGAGGGTTCCTTCATAGAAGTTGTAGATGGGAGTGTTAGCTTTCCAACGAGTCTGACCCCGTCTAATTTGGAGCTCTGGAACTCAAGATATGGGTAAAAATCTGAGGAGAGGTCAAGCTGTCACCTGTGTTGACAGTTTCAGCCAAGTTGAGAAAATAGCAAAAATTTAACCATGTTAAGGGTAGAAATTGTTTCCTTGCCCTTCATAAAGTGTGTCTTGATATTCATAAAATAAAAGAAGAGAATAAACGGTGATTAAATTGAATTCGTTATATCTACTTGGACTACAAATGAGTTGAAAAGTTAAAGGATGATAATGAGGAATGTAAGTGCGAAAGAAAAGATTTGGAAAAAGAGAAATGAATATTATTACCATCGTAATTGTTGTTGTGTGTGATATGTGGATTAATATGGAATAATGGTGGGTGTTTGTGGTTTCAGGAGGAACCGCGGGAGGAGGACAACAACAACAGGGGAATGCAAGTCGAACGTTCACAATAGGTAGGTATGTGGTGCCTATATTTTCTTTATCCAATAATTATTTTCTTTACTAGTTATTGAACTATAAGTTACAATTTGGTGCTTATTGATGAGGAAAAGAAAAGGGGTAAAGGAAAGGTTAGGGGATGGAAAAATAGATATATATATATATATGTGTAGGAAGAAACAACTTGGTTGATATCAACATTACTGATATGGTGGTGGTGAGATATAGACCTTGATTAGGTATTCGGTTTCAGAATAGTTAATGATATCGGCTGGTGATGTTGATATCAGCATAATGTATAAACCTGATTAGCTATTCGGTTTCAGAATAGTTAATGATATCGGCGGGTGACGTCGATATCGGCATAATTTATAAACTTGATTAGCTATTCGGTTTCAGAATAGTTAATGATATCGGCGGGTGACGTCGATATCGGCATAGTTTATAAACTTGATTAGCTATTCGGTTTCAGAATAGTTAATGATATCGGCGGGTAACGTCGATATCGGCATAATTTATAAACATGATTAACTATTCGATTTCAAAATAGTTAATGATATTGGCAGGTGACGTCGATATCGGCAAAATTTATAAACTTGATTAGCTTTCTGAGATGAAAGCTAATGATGTCAAGAATCCTTGACATCGGCATACTCTAAAACCTCCTAAGGAAATAACAGAACAAAGATTAACTATTTTGGTTTTAAAAAATATATAGTCAATGACACCAATGGTTATGTTCGTGTCAACATTTTCATGAAACTGATTAGTTGATTTCAGGACAGGTAACTAGAGACACTATTGGAGGTCATTAGTGTCGACTATAGTCACTTTGATGTGAAAAAGGGGAAAGAAGCAGTCAAAAGAAATAAATTTTCTTTTATATAACCTTAAAAGGGTGTATATGGTTGTGTTTAGAATATCATATGATTTAAGTAGATTGATGGATATGTTGTTTAAATTCTTCTGTAAATTGCTAGTATTTACTTAATTGTTTTACTCATATGGAAAATCTATATTTTGCAGGTTCTTCCCATTCTCGTCAGGAATAGATTTTAAGCCTTAATTCCTTTTTGTATAAGATAGGAACTTAGGGAGTTATGGTGAAATTTTGTTATGTAGAAGAACATGTAAATTATATAGAATAGTATATTTGTAAATTTTGTTTCTGGAATATTAAATGTATCAACCTACGCTTTAGATATTAGAAAGTACTAGCCTATCTTAGAATATTAAACTGTGTTATGTTTTATGTATATGTATATATGAATCTATATGTGAAATCTTTGTGCGCCAATTGGCTCTTTTAATTTTTATCTTATGCGTGTGATGTAAGATGGAGTTTAGGAATGAATATGGTCCTGAACATATTCTGGAATGAATTATGCAGTTGATTATATTAAACATGGATGAGATGTGATTCAAATTGTGTGCAAGTTGTGTTATTGATAACTTGGGATCTCCTAATATAGGGGAGACTCTGCTGAAATTTCGGAGAGAGAAAAAAAATTTGGGGTTGTTACAATATAATTAGTATCTCCTATTGTTTAAGGAAAAGTCCCAAAATAATATATATAAAAATTTAGGACCATTAACAATTTTGTTACATGTTCAAAACTTTGGTGTCGGTTGTGTCAAAACACAAGGCAATTTTTTTTTATTTTATTATTGTAGATAATTTGACATAATTTTTCTACCTAGCTTGTCTACGTGTGGTTTTGTTTTCCTTTTTCATGATACGAGATTTTAAATATTATAAATAAAAAAAGACATAGAAGTTCATAAAAATAACATTGATCGATGATTTTTTGTCACAATTATTATAGCTGTCATTATTATTCTAATTATTATTGGTCTTACTATCGCTGACACCTTAATTATTGTTTTAAAAATATTATTTTTTAAGATTTATCCCTCATATTATTATATTAAAAATCTTTTAGAACACTGATAGTAAAAAAAACAAATAGGTCATTTTAAGGTGCTAATATTAAATAAATATCAACATATATAATTAATCTGACATATTTAAAAGAAAAGAAAACTTACAAATAATCATTATCATTATTTTGAATTTCTTTTCTATAATAATTAGAAAATTCAAGACCTAACAATATTAACAAAAAATAAATTAAAAAAAATAAATTACAAAACAAAAATAAATAATATTAGATTTAAAGAAATTAATTGACTTGAAGAATAAATATAAAAAAAGAGAAACAATAATAAATATTAATTTTCAAATGATCGCATAAGGGGGGAAAATTCAAACTCGCCCACAAGGAGGAATATAACACGGTTGAAAATTATTCTAGACGTCGGTTGGGCATTTTTGGATGCTAGAATATGCCGCACGCCCTATCAAAAACCCACGTGAGCGCATAAACAAACGGTGCGTTTGACGACGCGCCAACAATAATTCGGCAGAAAATATAATAATAAAATGGTAAATTACCTGGACACCCCTATAGCCACCTCATGGATATTGTCTTATATGGGGATATTTACTTATTTGTTCATTTAAAAAAAAAAGTGCAATGATCCTACTGACTCCGACCTTTACTATTCTATTTTGTCTTATATGGGGCTAAATTTGTATTTAGCCATTTAAAAAAATATGTGCAATAACCTTAATGCCCTTGACGGTTCCTGTGTTTTTTTGTCTTATTCATGGGTATGATGATTATTTTATTATGTACAGGATGGCAAAAACTGAAAATACCACCGGACCCATCAGAATATAGTGAATAGAGGGGCAAAATAGTAAGTTTACTATTCCAATCCACAATACTTCCGAGTGTAGATAAATAATGAAAAAGTATTATTTATTGCTATGCAAAATGCCAATATATTTTAGCTTTTTTAGTAATAGGAATGTCACCTCAACATGACCCGCACATGACTTTGATGACCTGTATTTCTATTTTATTTGTAATTTTTCCACAGCTTTTACATGTCACGTCAAAGTAGGGGCAATATATATATATATATATATTAAAAAAGGAAGAAAAAGTCTCTATTCTAGAAGAAATAAACTGGTGGAGATGTAGAGGATCGAACCCTACACCTCTCGCAAGCAAAGCATACGCTCCACTATTTGAGCTACATCCCCACTAACGTTTCGTTTTCTTAAAACTATTAAGTAAATAGTAATATACTATTACAATCCACAGTGATCCGAGTCTAGAGCTATAGTAAAATTCGCTATAGTACATGCACAGTAAATCCACGACTTGATTTAGCAGTATAGATAATACCCTAAGGATAGGTTCTAGTTCCTTTATGTGAGACATAAGGTAGGTTTATTACTTGGCCTTTAAAGAGGGTCTCTTGTTGTCCTATTGATCACCCTCATAAAGGAATTATAGGGGCTTAGTAGATAGCAGGATGGCACGTATACCAATCACTACCATTCCAAGCGCTCAACAAGAGTTGGGGTTTACATAAACTTAAACCTTGACTCAAGTCATAAGGCAAGGTACTAGTCCCCCACTTAACTTAAAGTTTAATGTGTGTGTTCTCAAAAAGATAAAAACAACAAAGGTGATGCATGACAAGACATAGAAAATGTTACCCATATTCGATATACTATGTATGACAAGATGTAAAGATGCATGCTAAAGCTTTTGAACAAAATAAACCATTCATAGCAACCAGAAAAAAAAATCAACAATACATAGCATAAACAAACAAATTACCAAGCCTAGTCCAAGGGTCCCTAGTGGAGTCACCATCTTGTAGCACCCTCCCCGTGAGCGGAGAATTCATGTCGAGTTTTTTTGTGTAAAAAGGGAGTCATCACCTAGTATTATGGTTACTAGGAAACCTAGATGGTCTTTTAGAGATTCTAATGTAAGGGGCTAGTTGCGTTTTAGGAAAGGTTTTAGCACCCCTAGTACGCCCTACCTAAGGTAAGCTGCTTGATTTTTTGGTTTGCCTTATGATTGCTATGGTATTGGTGTTATCTAATAAATTTTCCTAGGATAGGTTCGCAATGAAAAGGAACAAAGATTTTGATGTTAAATTTACGACCTATGCATTAAGAGAGAATAGAAATCTAAGGAGATTCAATGGGCTTAAAACTCATTTTTCCCTTTAGTATTTCAAGTGTTCATGACTCGTAAATCACAAGGAAAAGGAATAAAAGAAATTTAGAAATCTAAGGAAATTCATAGCACTTTAAAAGCCTATTTTTGCCTTAATATTTCATACTTTTACGACTCATAAACCGTGGAGGCAAAGATTGAAACATCCCCAATTATGATTAGGGCTTCTTTCAAAGATATTTTGATTAAATAATAATGACTTGTTATTCCAAAAAAGTATTTTGGATATTTACCATTTTAAGGTTTATTTATCCAAATATTAATATGAATCCCAAAATATAGGATTTTGTTATTTTTGGAATATTGACCAATACCCTTTGGATTTTACAAACATGTTGTAAAATCAAAAAATGCAAGAAAAAGATTTGTCTTTAAAAAAATATTCAAGATATGTTAGTGTATTGGTCGTATGCATTAAAACATTTTTTTTGGTATATATATATATATATTTGCCGCATTGCGCCGAAAACCGGGTAATCTTAATATGAGGTTGATATTTAAAAAATATAAAGCAAATACATACTTTAAACTAAAGATGCTTGGAAATCATAAATCTCTTCCTCTTATTTTGAATTTTTTTAAGAATGAAAAAAAAAGAAAAAAGTGTTGGGTCACTTGGCCAAACCAATGACCCAACGACAAACAAAGAGGCATGTGTGAGCTGTCTCATGAATGCCTCCTTAGTTACTTTTCAAGTGGATTATAATTCAATTGAATACTAAACAAAAAGGGCAGCCAATGAATGAATTAACTTGCAAAAGGAAGAAAAAATGCACGGGGGCCTTACTTGGTAACTACAGGATAGAGGCTATTAAATGTTACCTCATTCACTACTGAAGAAGAGGTCTTCGATGCTGAGAAGATCCAGTAAAGATTAGCTCCAATTTGTTAGGATGGTAGTTGCAAATAAAGTAATTTGTTAGGATGGTAGTTTCAAATAAAGTTGTTATAGAACAACTCTTTTCTATTTTTATTCTGTCATTATTTTTCTGAAGTTTGTTATCAAAACTCTTCTATAAAAGAGTGATTTCATCAATAAAGAGATGATGCTTGCAGTCACAAAATTTACAATATTACTTTGTTATTGGTTTCTTACCTATTCTTCAATATCTCTTTTTTGTCAAAAACAACAAATTGGTATTAGAGCTTTTGATTTTAAGGAGACCAGCCTATCAAACACAATTTTTTTTATCATTTTCTAGGGTTTCTGGACATATTTAGTTTTCTAGTGTGGGATTCTCATGCCTACTGTGTTGTTTTCAATCTCTTGTGTGCTTGGTTTATTTTGAGTTTTCTTTGCAATTTATGCCTGTAACCCGTTCTGCTAACAAGGGTCGTCAAGTGCAGGTTGATCTTGAAATTGAAAACACTTTACGCAGGTTATGACAGGAAGCTCAAGTGAACATCATGGTTGTTGCACGACAACAAACAATTAAGGAGTTTATTGCTCCTAACATTGGAAACCAACCATTATGCATAAACATAGACAGTAATGGGAACTTCGAACTCAAATATGGTTTTATACATTTGCTCCCAACATTCAATGGTCTTGCAGGAGAAGATCCTCATACTCATCTCAAGGAGTTCCATATGGTTTTTGTTGGCATGAAACCGATTGGAGTTGAAGAGGAACAAGTTAAGTTGAAAGCTTTTCGAGTGAAATAGTTTGGCACCCGTGGAGACTTCTCAAACAAACAAGTGAATGAGGTAAGTATTTCTAACCTTAAGAATAAAGTTAATGATCTTACTTCTCTTGTGCGTTCTTCGGCTTGTGGAAATGTACAACAGGTGCAAGTTTGTAACATATGCTCACTACAAGGACATGCTTCAGATATGTGCCCAACAATGCAAAAACATTACATTGAACTAGTGAATGTGATTGATGGAACATTCAATGGACAACCCCAACATAAGTATGATCCCCTCCATTCCATTCAAGACAATCAAGGTAGACAGTTCCATTCCCATGGATTTCAACCATAGCCATAGCAGAATTATCAAGCGAGACAACCCCCTCCTTTCACCAACTCCAATGTTATGGGGTCATCATCCAGTGATGATCTTTATGAGATGATGAAAACTTTGGCTTCTAACACTGTGACCTTGTAGCAAAATATCATATATTTTCAATAGGAAACAAGGTCAAGTATTCGCAACTTGGAAAAACAAATGGGGCAAATAGCTTCAAGTGTGGGCAAACTAGAAACACAAATGAATGGAAAATTGCCCTCCCATGCATTGAATCCAAAAGAGAATGTTAGTGCAATCATGTTGCGAAGTGGGAAAGAACTTGAAGAAAACAAGTCGAGATGGAGGAAGAAGAAGAGATAGAAACCAAATTGAGTAGCAAGAAGAAACCCACTCCTCCTTCACAAATGTAGACAAAGACAATCACTCCAAAGCTAACTCCTTGCTTAATGAATTCCAATTTTAGAACAATTCCACCCTCTCCTATGAGTTCTTTTAGGTCTAAGAAAGAAGACAAAGAAAAAGAGATTTTAGAGGTTTTAAAGAAAGTGGAACTCAACATTCCTTCGACTGATGCTATCAAGCAAATTCCCAAGTATGCTAGATTTTTGAAGGAGTTGTGCTCTACCAAAAGAGCTTTCAAACTGAAAGGTCATGAAATGGTAAGTATGGGAGAAGTAGTATTTGTTGTTGTTCAAAAGATTATGCCTTTGAAGTAGAAAGACCCGGGTGCGTTTACTATCCCATGTGTTATTGGCAATGCTAATTTTAAAAGGTCTTTATGCGATTTAGGTGCATCCATTAGTGTTATGCCTAAACATGTTTAAGATTCTCTTAGTTTGGAGCCTTTGAATAAAACCAACATTGTAATACAACTTGCGGATCTTAGTTTTGTTTAACCATTTGGTGTGATAGAAGATGTCCTAGTCAAGATTGATAGTTTGCTAATTCCATGTGACTTTTATATTCTTGATATGGAACATGATTCTTGTGATTCTAGCACTCATATATTGTTTGGGAGACCATTTTTGAAAATCGCCAATACAAAAATTTATTATGTTAAGGATACTTGTCTATGGAGGTAGGAGATGAAAAGATTGAATTTAATTTTCATGATGCAATAAAATATCCTTATAGCAATGTTTATTCTATCACATGCTATGACCGAATTGATAAGTGTGTGCAACAAGTTTGTGATTTTAATTGTGTGGATGTATAAAGCGTAGCTTTGAGCTATGGCTATAATTTTATCCAATTGGAGGAGAAGGTGAGGCACACATGTGTTCCCCAAAACATTCACGAAGCAGCATTGGCTTTGCAAGCTTTGCAAACCGTTCCCCATGTTGAAATTACAAGTTTAGATACTAATAAAGTAATCAAGGTCAATGGGCATCGATTAAAACCTTTCTATAAAAGTTGGACGACAAAAAATCACAGTTTCTATGAAGAATGAGCATGTCATGCCACATGTCAATGACACAAAACACAAGCGCTTACTGGGAGGCAACCTAACACAAAAAAAAATCAGATTTGCTTTCTTTTTCCCTTATCTTTATTTTTCACATTTTATTTCATTTATGTCATTCTCATATATTCCTTTTATTTTATTTTCAATATTGAGGACAATGTTGTGTTTAACTGTGGGGGTATTGGGAAAATCTTATTTTTCGTATTTTGGTTTTCTTTATTCTTTCGTAAGAACAAAAAAATCTATGATTGATCTTTTTGAACTCCCATTGGTTTATGAGAATACGAGTATTATGTAAGAGAATTAAGTGAGATAGATGAATATATATATATTGAATGAATGAGTGTGCATGCAAGTTTTAATGTTTAATTGGTTTAGGGATTGACTCTGAAATATGTCATGTTGACTTTATAGTGTTATACCACTGCAAGCTTTTGAGCCTTCAACATTATAATCTTTGATTGTACTTTATTTTAATCATATGTATCTCTAGAACTTGCTTCATATCTTGTTGAGATTACATTCACATTACATAGATGCATGAAGATGATAAAGGCATTAGGAATTTCAACCACTTGAGCCAAAAAGCCAACCTAAAACATATTATCCTTAGTGAGGCCTTTTTGAGCTTGTTTATCTTTTCTTTCCTTTATCATGTATAAGCCTTAACTTTTTATATGTTTTCCTCTTTTCCCACTGGCCAAGGATTAGTAGAGCATATACTTGTGATATCTCATGGAATTATGGTTGGAAATTATGTGAAAAGAAAGAAGAAGTGATCCTTGATGAAAAGATGGCAAAGTTGCTAAAGGTGAAGAACAAAAAAAAAGAACAAAAAGAAAGAGAAAAGAAGAAAAAGAAAAATAAAAATAAAAGGCACCATCAGAATGTTGCTAGCAGTTGTAGCTCACAAAGATCGGAAAATATTTCAACTTGATGTGAAGTCTGCATTTTTTAATGGTTACCTATAGGAGGAGATTATCGTGGAACAACTTGAAGGATTTTCATTGTAGAGGGAGAAGAAGACATGGTTTACTTATTGACGAAGGCCTTATATGGACTTAAATAAGCTCTAAGAGCCTGGTATAGTAGGATTGATGAGCATTTACTCAAACTTGGCGTTAACAAAAGTTTGAGTGAATCAACCCTATACATCAAAAGTTTAAACACTAGTTTCATTGCCGTTTCACTTTATGTGGATGATTTATTTGTTCCAAGAAACAATTCAAGCATGATAGACATCTTCAAAACAGAAATGATGGAAGTATTTGAGATGACAAACCTTGGTAAAATGTCCTATTTTCACGGAAGTGCATCAAAACCAGCATGGGATCTTTATTGGCCAATAAAAATATGCTAAAGAGATTCAAAATGGAAGAATGCAAATCAATGACCACACCTATAAATTTGAAAGAGAAGTTCGGTAAAGAAGATGGAGCAGACAAGGTAGATGAAGCAATGTATAGAAGCTTGATTGGGTGTCTAATTTACCTCATGACAACAAGACTAGACATCATGCATGCAGTAAGCTGTTATCAAGGTTTATGCATTGTGCAAGTGAAATACACTTCAAAGCTGCAAAGAGAGTTGTAAGATACATTAAAGGCACACTAAGTTATGGCATGCAGTTTAGTTGTGCTGAAAATTTTGAGCTGCAAGGATATGTAGATAGTGATTGGGCTGGTAGTTGTGATGATATGAAGAGTGGCTCTGGATTTTTTTTAGTCTTGGATCAAGAATTTTCTCTTGGTGTTCAAAGAAACAAGAAATTATTGCACAATCAACTACAGAAGCTGAGTATGTTGCAGCAACTGCAACTGCAACTGCAAATCAATTCTTATGACTAAGGAAGATTTTAGCACATATAGACATGGCTCAAACAATCCAATGTTCCATGGGAAAACAAAACATTTCAAGCTCAAGTATTATTCTTTGAGAGAAGTGCGAAAAAATGAAGAGCTATAACTAGTTTATTGTAGGACAGAAGACCAACTTGCTGGTTTATTTACCAAGTCATTATCCAAAACCAGGTTCAAAATTTTAAGGAACAAAATGGGAGTTTGTAGTAAAAGAATTATAGAGGCTGTTGAATGTTACCTCATTTGCTACTGAAGAAGAGGTCTTCGATGATGAGAAGTTCCAGTCAAGATTAGCTCTAATTTGTTAGGATGGTAGTTGCAAATAAAGCTGTTATAGATCAACTCTTTTCTGCTTTTATTTTATCATTATTTTTTTGAAGTTCGTTATCAAAACTCTTCTATAAAAGAGTGATTTCATTAATAAAGAGATATGTTTGCAGTCACAATATTTAAAATATTACTTTGTTCTTGGTTTCTTACCTGTTCTTCAATATTTCTTTTCTATCAAAAACAACAGAGGTGATACTTGCTGGAATTCCTACGCAACCTGTGACCACTGCTTCTAGGGATCCAAAGCTAGTGGTGGCCGATGGGAGGAGATATGACTGGGACTGTTACTGGCAGTTGTTGGTTGAAGGAGAGGCTATGATGAAGGGGAAAGGCTGCTGTTTTTTTCTTTGTTAACAACCTCTCTCTCTCGTGCTCTTCCTTCCTTTCTCTCTCTTCTCTCTTCTTTTTTCTTCTCTTTCTCCTCCTGTTTTCCTCTCCTTTCTTTTCTTTTTTTCCACTCTAGGCCAGAAAAGAAAGGGTATGTATAGCCTGGACATAGCTCTTATTTAGGGAAGATTTAGTGCATTTAGTGCATTTAGTCTAGCATGCTAGATTTATGTTTTTTTCTGCGATTACAAAATAGGAAAATAAATATTGTGGTTGACATCCTGTGATTTTGATGTGATAAACATTATTTGTAGATCAAAGATTAAGTGAGAAAATCATGGAAACCAAATGGGAAGTTGCAGTGAAAACGGAAGAAGTTGAAGGCCATGGCTGTTTCAAAGTGATGATGAATAGTAGCTCTCATGACAGGATTTTCTATTTCTATGTTGGACATTAAAGTGGAGATATCTTGCAATTCTGATATCCAAATCGGGTCATTCAAAACTCGAAATTCATATATCCATGTAGTAGTACAATGTTTATGAAGAAAAAAAAGTGATATAAAATCATTTTGATGTACAAACTCGACTCGCAATTTGCTTGGTCAACACTATTCCGATGGACTTGGGATTTTTCTGCATTTACACCAGACATTCTAACGCAAATATCTTGTGATTATGATATCCAAATCAAGAAATTCAAAAACTAAAATTCATCTACACGTGTAGGATTACAGCTTTAATGAAGGACTCAAAGTGAGAAAAAATCGTTGTGATTGCCAAAATCAGCCCACAATCTGCTTGGTCAAAACTATTTTCAAGAAAAGGATTTTTGCTTTTACACCAAATATTCTAACGCGAATATCTTGAGATTCCGATATCCAAATCAAAAGATTCAAAAACCCAAATTCATCTACACATGAATGGTTGCAACTTTTATGAAGTACCTGAAGTGAGAAAAAATCATTTTGATGGCCAAACTGGACCCGTAATCTCCTTGGTCAAAACTATTCTGAAGAAAAGGATTTCATGTTCTTACACCAGACATTCTAATGCGATTATCTTGAGATTTAGATATCCAAATAAGGTGATTAAAAAATAGAAATTCATCTACATGTGCAGGATTGCAACTTTTATGAATGATCCAAAGTGATAAAAAATCATTTTGATGGACAAAATCAACCCGCAATCTGCTTGGTCAACACTATTCTGATGGACTTGGGATTTTTCTGCTTTTTACACCAGACATTCTAACGCAAATATCTTTCTATCATGATATTCAAATCAAACAATTCAAAAATACAACTTTCATGAAGGACTCGAAGTAAGAAAAAATCGTTTTGATGGATAAATCTACCTGCATTTTGCTTGATCAAAAATGTTTTTTAAGAAAAGAATTTTCACAGTAGCAACAAAATATTTTTTTTAGTGCAAGTTCTGATGAATTTATCCAACCTTAAACCTAGATAAAGAGAGAATTCCTAATTGGTTTAAGAATCCTGACCATTTTGGTAGTAAAGGGGGAGGATAAGAAAAACAAGAAGGAAACAAAGACAAGGTTCACAAAAACATTTTTATTCTCTACTTTTGTCCATCGTCCCGTAACCATGTGCTAAACTCTTGCATTTGGTTCCAAAGAGGTGTGTGACATTTCCAAAACATTGGGTCTAAAAATGAGTACCAACACCAGGCATGATTCAACTTCTTCCCACATTTCACAGTATGGATTCTGAAAATCCATACATACACATTAAGGACTTTGAAGAGGTATGTAATAACTTTATTGATAGAACATGCACCGAGGAAACCATTTGGCTTAAATTGTTCCCATTCTCTCTAAAAGATAAAGCCAAGCTTTGGCTAAACTCCCTACGTCCTAGGTCTATAAGTACATGGAGGGAAATGCAAGCTGAATTTTTGAAAAAATAATTCCCCACTCATAGGACGGGCCTTACAATATCAAATGATGAATTTTTGTTTGTTTGTTTGTTTGTTCCTCATATCTTATTCTTCCCATCTCTATTATTCACGAAGCTTGCTTCGAGCTTTTCAGCTGTCGTTGGTCAACTACTATCTGGTTTTTTTTTATAGATTAGATCGTTGATCCAGATCTTGGAAGGATATCTACGTTAGTTTGCTTTAAGATTTTTTTTTCTATTTATTAATAAATAAATAAATTTATTCTACCATAGACTTCTTGCTCGTTTTGCTTTGTTTCTTATGCTCTTTGATATATGTTTTTTCTTCATACGTGTTCTCATTTTTTTTCTTTTTCTTTTCCCTATCCCTATATTCTTTTTATGTGTAGTTATTCTGCGTTAAACATTAACTACTGTGGTTTGTTAGCTTCCAAGAGGCTTTTGTGGTTAGATTTATGTTTAAGAGGATGAAATGAGTATTTAGATGTCTTTTTCTTAAATAGAAAATAAAATCTTAATTCCCAAGGTTATAAAATCATGATTCCTCATGTTATTCATGGCAAATCGGTGGAATTTAGTTTGAGAGTTCACAGTCTAATGAGTATTGTACGACATTGGTTTAAGGCTTGGACTACCTATGAGAGCGGATTCATTCCTTTTCCTTGATCCTACCTCTTTTAGTTCAGTTTTTTTTTGTTTCTCTCTAAACTCACTCTTTTTTTTACTATGCCTTTCTTGACATTTTTTTAGGCATTGGCTTAATGTATTCCGTGCTAATAGCCGTAATTTTTCAGCTTCGTAGGTAAAGTTGCCTGCACTAATTTTATTTTTCTTTTATCATTGTTGCCTTCTCTTTCATTGATGCATCTTTACTACCAGTTTATGATCTTCGACACGTGGTCCTTTGTTCATTATATTTTAAGTGGAAAGAGTCGAGTTCTCTTGTTATTATTTGAGTTTTTTTTATTGGTTTGTTTTTTCCTTATATTTATTTTGTGATCTCCGACTGTGAAGCCTAATGTTCACCAGTTTACCAAACATGTCCTCAAACATGTCCACAATCACAAGCGCATACACTTCTAGACTCTATCACCATATGTTGTGATCCCCGAGTGTGAAGCCTAATGTCCACAAACTTCCGCTAAAAACACTATCATTTTCAAACAAATTTACGAGCATTATGTTGAAGATTAAGCTGTAATAATGGACAATAATTTTAAAAACTTGAGGGGATAACTATTTGAAACACCAACAAAATTGCTTGATGACACAATAATGATGAATCTCTCTTGCCTCTTTTCAAAATAAAACAATAATTATGCTCTTTTGTTTGAACAAATATAACAAAGGTTATGATTGCACTAAAAAGAGATCTTTGTGAGAGTAAATTTGTTATTTGAACATACATGGACTTCGTCATACAACATTTTTTAAAAATGACTCTAGCTAAATAATTACTTCTATAGGTGTTAAGAAACCATTTCACCTAAAAGTTTAAACTGTTTAGGTGAGGCCCCAGAACATGATTTATATTATTCTCTGACACACCCCCTCAAGTGAAAACCTTCTGGGCTTGAAACTTGCACAGACCATACTACCTTGCTTGATTTTTATCAAATAGAATTGGGGTGGTGAGATTCGAACTCGTGACCGTTGGGGTCAACACAGCTCTGATACCATGTTAAGGAACTATCTCACCTAAAAGCTTAAACTATTTAAGTAAGGACCTAGAATATGATTTATATTATTCTCTGACAGTAGGCATCACCACAAATTGCAAGATTTTTCTGTTCCTTTTTTTCTCCACAAAATTGATTTTAGCAAAATCGTGGATAGTTTACCAAAAACACTACTGAACAGAAGAGCACAAATCTAATAAGCATATAAAGTAACAAGTTACTAAAATAAATGATGCTATCAGATAAAAGAACAGTAACATAATTTTTTGTAATAAAATAAAATTGAAAGCACGCCTGCCATAATTATTAGCAATCCACGTAAATTTACATGCATGCATATAGGCATAAAAGTAGAAGACTTTTGCAACGGGAGAGAGTAACAAACCATTCTCCAAATGAAATCTTCAGGTCATTGGGGTAAAATTGGATTGGAATGAATAGAGTGCCTCAAATACTAAAAGAAATGTAAGTATCAAAAACACTTGCCTTAGACATCTTGAAAAATATAAAATTAATAAAATAAAACTTCATATAGAGAGAGATAATAAACAAAGAGATGGGTACCTAAACAAATGTAGATAACAAAGAAAAGCATGTAGAAAACAAGAAATGTTTTCGTAGAATGATTTGAATAGAGGCAAGAAAGATTACTCAGCCACTGGGAAAGAACAAGCATCATTTAGTTGGATCCACTTGTATTAGAGAAAATAAATGCTTAAATATCATCTTTTCCAACTCCAATTTAGTCTTTGAAAAGTGAGAAGAAAGAATTTAGTCCAATTTAAGTTTCCAAACTTTTCCATGTTTGAGGCTACAAAATGAACAAACAAAATAAACCCCTTTAGACTACGACACAAAATACAATGTGATAACCACAATTAGCTAAAATTACTCTTCCTTCCACCAAGTCCTGTGCTCCAATGTTTACCACCGTGCATCCAATAGCTTTTGCAGAGTTGAGGCATAGGGTTGATTCCCATTTCTTTCCCATGGATTAAGAACTCGTTTTGTGTTGACACCACGTTCATCTATTATCCCTGGCACAACAATATTGATTAGCTTACTGCATCACAAGCCACAAGATAAAATAAACACCACCACCAAATATTGGCTTTCATGGACATACGGAGCAGAGCATCTTAATCAAAACAGGTTTACTTACCATAACAAAACTCCATCTTTCACAAGATTGAATAAATCTTTTGTTGCTGGATCTATAGGAAGAAACTGCTTTAGAAATGGGTCATCCCCGAGATAGCTATATATTTGATCAACACAAGATACTTTCTCAGATTCACTAATTGTGAAAAGAGTCGTAGTTGCGGGCTTGAGGAAAGATGAACTCTGCTTAGAAGCCCCTGATTTTGCAGTATCTTGACCTTGTAAATCATCTATGAGCCCCAATTCCATGCAATAGAATGAATATGTTGCCTCCTAATTTATTCCAATTCTAGGCACTAAATGGGAGTGCAAACATCAATAGTGCTAGCTTGAACAATGCTAACATGATTTTTACTTGATGAAGAAAGGAAGAGAATGAGGATGGGACCAATAAAACTCAAAATTAGACAAAAAAAGAACTGACCTTAACGAAGTCTTCAAATTCAATCTCATTGCTCAAGTCAGCATGCAACTCGTTCAATATACCAGTTATCTCCTCCTTGTTAAATATCTAATTAAAAGCTTTTAATTTTCCCATCATAGGTGACAAATCTCTAACAATAACTTTGCCTTTCTAATTCTTTATTGATACAAACTAGAGCACACAAAGGAATTGAAAAATTAACCTAGAATCTTGAAAAGGATGCATAGCATCCTTATATGAACATAAAAATAAACAAAAACACATGTAAGCAAAGAAGACAACATACTTTTGACTTAAGACTGCGAAGCTGAACCTGAATAAACTGATTTTGCAACCATTGATTAGAGACATGAACACTCATATAACTCGACATCTCTAGGAATTGCCAACGCAACAAAACTATCTATTCTCCAGCAGATTTGTCAAAAACTGGTAAAAAGAGGCCTCGTAGATTATCTTAACTTGCCTGCTAGCAAATAGAAGAAAAAGAGTATTTGGAACTAGAGTCAAAAAGGAAACAAAGATTATAATTCTGATCCTATTATATACAAATAGAAGAACCTGCTAGCAAATAATCCATGGAGTGTGCGCAAGCTGCCCAGACCCCGATTATCAGAAAAAACAGACTCGTAGATTATCTTAACTTGCCTGAATCGCAAAGACCCTACTTCTCAATCCATGGAAAAAGAAAAACCTAGAAATACTCACTTCAAATAAGGCTCTGTGCATATAAACAAGCAATAAAGAAGGACCAAGATGATCCTCTATTCATTAATAACACCAAAAATTGAATCAGTACCCTCTTAATTAAATAACATGCAAAATAAATGACATGACATTACAAGAAATAAATGGCAAGACATTAATTAAAATACACAAATGCCACATCCAATTAAAATAAATATTGAAAAAAATATAATATCAAAACAAAGTAAAGATAAATCTAATAAACAAGGCAACAAAAGAACTAAATATAGATGCACCAATCCACCATCACAAAATAAATAAATAATTGGAAACACAACAAAAAAATGTAAATGTTATACAACAAAACAAAAATATTACGATGAATGCAAAAGAACCCATCAAAGAAAATGTAAAATCAAAGAGAACCTAGAATTGCATACCTGTTAAGAATAGCAAATTCACATTCCAAGAAATCAAATATATCTAGGAAGAATATTATGATGAATGCAAAAGAACCCATGAAAGAAAACATAAAATCAAAGAGAAACCAAAGTTGCATACCTGTTAAGAATAACAAATTAATGTTCCAAGAAATCAAAATATTTATATTATATAATATTATGGAGATAAAAATAGAGACCATGGGGAGAATATTACAATGAATGTAAAAGAACCCATGAAAGAAAATGTAAAATCAAAGAGAACCAAGAATTGCATACTTGTTGAGAATAACAGATTGACGTTCCAAGAAATCAAAATATTTGTATTATATAATATTATGGAGATAGAAATAGAGACCAGGGGGGGAGAATATTACGATGAATGCAAAAAAACCCATGAAAGAAAATGTAAAATCAAAGAGAACCCAAAAGTGCATACTTGTTAAGAATAACAAATTCACGTTCCAAAAAATCGAAATGTTTTGTATTTCAGTTATTATTATTATTATTATTATTATTATTTTGTTTAGTTTCGATCCCTTAATTTTTTCAGTCCTTCAAAGATAACTTTTAATTTTTTCTTTGTATTTATAGACCTCTGTTCTTAGTTTATAATTTTAATTTTAATTTTAATTTTAATTTTATTTGTATTAAATGTTGCATTAAAAAACATAGTAAGTTTAGCTTTGGTGGTGTAAAATGAGAGTGAAACTCTCTCTTATGCATGTATAGTTAATCTTTTGTTGTTAGTGATTTGTTATTTTTGTGTTTTTTTGCAATTTTTTTGTCTATGTGTGGCTTGGTATATTTTTAGTTTGAAGTGATTTTTATTTAAAAGAAATTCAATTCTTTTTTATTTTTTTAAGATTTATTATTTATATTACTACATCGAAAGTATTTAGAACATTGAGATTAAATTACTTTGAGATTTTAAAAAAACTTAGTTCATTTTTATATATATATATTTTCAGGCGTAAAACCTAAACTTAAGTATATAATTATGGAAAGAAATAGGGACCATTTAAGAAATATAAAAAATAACAGAATGAAAATAAAAAATTAAAAGTATAAAGTATAAAGGCCGAAATAAAAATAAAATATATAGCTGCAGGAAGAAATTAATTTTTTTGCCTTGTTTTAGTATATGTATTTTTTTATTTTGTATTTTGGTTTTTAATAATTTATTTTTTTGTTTCATTTTGATCCCTTTATTTCTTTGGTCCTTCTAGATACTTTTTAATTTTTTTATTTATATTTATGTATCTAGACTCTTAGTTTTGACTTTTAATTTATATTTTTATTTATCTTTGTGTTAAATGTTGTTTGCGTTAAAAAACAAAGTAAGTTTAGTTTTGATGGTGTGAAATGAGAGAGAAACTTTCTTATATATGTATAATGAATCTTCTGTTGTAAGTGATTTGTTATCTTTGTGTTTTTTTTTCATTTTTTTGTTTCAAGTGTTTTTTATTTAAAAAGAAATTCAATCATTTTTTTTTTTTTAAGATTTATTCTTCATATTATTATATTAAAAGTATTTCAGAACACCAAGATTAAATTAATGTGAGTTTTTTTCAAAAAAAAACTAGTTCATATTTTTTTATATATTTCAAGGCGTTAATATTAGACAAATATCAAAATATATGATTAGTTTCACATATTTTCAAGAAAAACATAACCTTAAAAGTAATAATTATTATTATTTTAGTGTTTTATCCATAATAAAATGAATATATATAAAAACTAATTAATCAAAAGTTCTGTAGGTTGATTATTTCGCTCAGATATACAACATCATAAAAAAAATCTAGAACTATTAATATTTTTTTCACATGTTGAAATATTTGGTTGTGTCTCCGGCATAGTGCAGGGCAAATGGCTCATTTTATTTTTTCATTATAGATAATTCTATCCAATTTTTCCACTTGTTTTGTCTACGTGTGACTCATATTTTTTTTCACATTATATTAAATTGGAAATATCATATATAAAAAGGTCACAAAAGTTAATTTTTAACGAAAAGCACATCAATCAATAAATTATTTTGATTATTATCCCATTGTTATTACCATGATTATTAAATTGTCACAATTATTATAGCTATCATTATTGTAAATAATCAATATTCGGATTATTATTAGCAATACTATTGTTGCCATCATCATTTCGTTATTATCGTCATTATTTTAACATTAAGAATTACAATAATCAACAACGTTATTTTTATTATTACAATCATGCCATAATTATTAACAACATAAACATAGTAACCATTCTAATAAATTACAATAGCTATTATCATTATGATTGATAATGTCACTATTATTATTATGGCTATAACATCTAAAATTATCATAATTATTACTGCTAAAACAATATAAATTTTTTAAATTATTCCAAGAAAAAAAAACTAAAAAACTCTAACAAAAGAGTAAGCAAGAAAAAAATAAAACCATTATTATTATTGTGTAAATAATAGAAAAAACAAAATTACATCAAAGAATTAAAAAAAACTTAAAAACTTTAACAAAAGAACAAACAAAAAAATAAAAATTATTAGCTAAAAAAATAATTTACTAGACGATAAATTTAAAAAAAATAGAAAAAAAGAAATATTAATTTTTAAATGATCACAAACTAAAATTAAGAATTATTTTTTTCTAAAAAATATCACCTCAACAAAAGAAAAATAATAAAAAATAAAAACCAAAACTAAGAGTGTATATATATAAACATGGACAAAAATAGGGACTATTTAGAAACAAAAAAAAATATTAAAATAAATAATTAAAAGTATAAATGCTGAAATGAAAACAACATATGTAATCAATTTTAATCGAAGGACAAAATTGAAAAAAATTAGAACTGTTGTACCGAAAATATTAAAGGATTTATCTTAACAATTTCAGTAAATGGAGAGGCTATTGTACTAAAGTCTTTGACAAATCTCCTATTAGCCAAACCATGAAAACTCCTAACGTCTATTATGAATTTTGGTGTAGGCCATTCTTGAATAGCCTTAACCTTAGCTCATCCATTTCTATACCTTTTGTACTACCCACATATCCAAGAAAAATAATCCTATCCATGCAAAAGTCACACCTTTTCAAATTAGCATATAAGGACTCTTTTCTAGGTACATCAAGAACTTGTCTCAGATGACTTATATGCTCATCAATCTTGACGATAACCACTTTTCAAATCAATTTTCAAAAAAAAATTAGAACCATCTAGGAATGGGATGTTGAGACTTTACAGTGATGTTATTGATGGCTTGACAATCCACACACATTCACCAAGTTTTGCCCTTTTTGGGGACAAGAAGCACGGGAACTGTATAAGGACTCATGCTCTCTCGAA
Organism: Salix arbutifolia; assembly: GCA_025169955.1. NCBI lineage: Eukaryota > Viridiplantae > Streptophyta > Magnoliopsida > Malpighiales > Salicaceae > Salix > Salix arbutifolia. The sequence goes on from CM045913.1 coordinate 7,637,719, forward strand.
TGTATCCTTTCGACATCAACTCCCCAAAGCTTTGAAGTTCCTTAGTCTCTTCAGGATTGCTCCTATAAAGCTGGCCTATTTGGTATAGATGCTTCTAGAACAAAGTCAATTTGATGCTCAATACCTCTAATTGGTGGCAAACCACTAGCAATGTCAATAATCTAAAGGTATTCGTGACCTCAAGATCAATCTAACCCAAGTTTGTTGAGATTTGAATGAGCTTATCACAATAAAATACTTGTTCCAAGGCAACAAGACTATAAACCAACTCAATCACAATGCCTGCACCTAGAGACGAGCAAAGGAAGTATGCATTCACAATAAAGAATGGTCAATTCTTGAAAAAGTTGAAAGTTCAATCAAGAACCAAGAAGGAGCAACCAAAGTTGGCTACAATGCTGGAAAATATTGTCCAAAAGTTGCCCTAACATTATTCCTAAAGAGTATTTATATGCCAAGCCAAACCCTAGTTCTCCTAATGGGCCTCACATAAACCCATTTTAAATAATAATTAACCCAAGCTAAAACTAGCCCAAACTAATTAAAATAAACAAATCTAAAACCCAAACAAATTTTCTCCTCTTAAAATAATTAAAGTTTGATAGCCCAACTAATTAAATAAGACAAGTTCGTTGTTTTCGCATTCTTCTTGGCAGCAACAAGGCCCAACTTAAAATGTATGGTTCTCTCTCATCGTAATGAATTAGAAGGTGTTCCATATATCATTCAAATGGTATGAAAGTCTAGTTTCCAACACAACCAAAATCACATCAAAATTCTATCTGTAGATCCAGTTATTACTAAAAGAATAATGAAAGGTCAAATTGTCTAAATCTAGTCTTCTTCTACCAATCCTTTTGTAATGGTCTTGGATCTACCAACAAGCCCCTCTTGAACATGAATCAGATAAATCAAGACTTGCTCTTTATTATTACAAATCTTCTTGAAGCCCACCTTCGCCCTAAGCCTAGTAACTGGACCAACTGGAACCTCCAATGGATCCTTTGATGGTTGGATCGAATTACCAACAAACCACAATACCCAATGTTTAACGAAGCATAACTACACAAAAAGAATACAGGGATATTAAAAAGATAAAAATGAGAACACGTTTAATGGAAAAACCTATATCAAAGAACACATAAAAAAGGAGAAAACAAGATTTTTATTGAATAAAAAGAAGTCTATGGTAGAAATTTTTTTATTTAATAAAAAAATAAAACTCTTTAAGCAAACTAAAGGAGATATCCGTTCAAGATCTGAAGTAACAATCTAAACTACAACAACAAAAGCAGATAGCAACACAACAGAGTTGACCAACGACAACTTAAAACCTCGAAGCAAGCTTCATGAATAACAAAGATAGACCAATTAAGATAATAAGACCTGAGCAACAAACAAACAAACAAAAAAATCTCAGATAATAACGAGACAACTCGACACTTTCCACTTAAAACATAATGAACAAAGGACCAAATGTCCAATATAATAAACAGATAGTAAAGATGCATAAATGAAAGAGAAAGCAACAATATTGAAAGTAGAAAAATAAAATTGGTGCAGGAACCTATACCTAGGAAGATAAAAAATTACAACTATTAGCACAGAATACATTAAGCCAATGCCTAGAAAAATGTCTAGAAAGGCAAATGAAAAGACAAGAAAATTTCTTAGACTAAATATGAATCAATTAAAACCAATAAAGCTAGAAACAATAAATGAAGGCACCTGACACCAAGAAGTTTATGCAAGATATGACGTCATTTTAGAGTTGGAAAAAAATAAATCAGAGTGACAAGATAATAAACTGAAAAGAACACCAGTCAAAAACAAAAGAGTGAGTTTGGAGAGAAGCAACAACAAAAAAACTGAACTAAAAGAGGCAGGATCAAGGAAAAGGAACAGATCATCTCGCCAATCCAGTCCAAGCTTATCCGTTAAAACAATGGCGTACAATACTCCTCAGACGTGAACTCTCAAGCTAATCTCTACCAATTCGCCATGAATAACCATAAAAATCATGATTTTATAACCTTGGAAATTAAGATTTTCTCTTCTTTTTAAGAAAAAAATGTAACAACACCAATTTTTACTATTAGTTTATCCGTTAATCTTCCCCCTATAAAGGATAAAATCCCTAAGTTCCTAACTTATACAAAAAGGGATCAAAAAACTAAAAATATATTCCTGACGTGAATGGCAGGGACCTGCAAAATATAAATTTTTCATATAAGTAAAAACAAATATGTACAAGCAATCAACAGAAGAAAAACTAAACAACATATCTATCTACTTAAATCATATGAGATTCTAAATACAACCATAAACCCCTTTCAAGGGTTCTATAAAAAAATTGTTTCTTTTGACTACTCCCCCCCCCACATCGAAAAGACTATTGCCGACACTAATGATCTCCATTAGTATCTTTAGTTGCCTGTCCTGGTAACAACTAATCAGTTTCATGAAAATGCTGACACGAACGTAACCGTTTCTGTCATTAATTAGTTTTAAAACTAGAATAGTTAATCACTGTTTCATATTACCTTAGGAGGTTCTCAGGTATGCCAATGTCAAGAATTCTTGATATCATTAGCTTTCGCCTCGGAAAGCTAATCAAGTCTGTAAATTTTGCCGATATCAACGTCACCAACCGATATCATTAACTATTATAAAATTGAATAGTTAATCAAGTTTATAAATTTTGTCGATATCGACGTCACCCGCCAATATCATAATTATTCTGAACCTGAATAGTTAATCAAGTTTATAAATTTTGCCGATATCAATATCACCCATCAATATCATTAACTATTCTGAAAGTGAATAGTTAATCAAGTTTATAAATTTTGCCGTTATCGACATCACCTGCCGATATCATTAACTATTTTGAACCGGAATAGTTAATCAAGTTTATATTTCTCCTCCCATGTACCGGTAATGTCAATATTAACAAGCTTGGTTGTACCAGTAATGTCGATATTAACCAGCTTGGTTGTACCGGTAATGTCGATATTAACCAGGGAAAGACAAATCAAATTCAAAAAACAATCATTACCAAAATTCGTTGTTACTATTCATTTCCTCCAAAAGAACCCATAAATTAAATCTACTCCTTTGTTCTATATTTTTGTTTCCGTCATTTAACCTTTCCTTTCCCCCTTTTCTTTTCCTCAGCAATAAACACCAAAATGTGTTCTTATAGTTCAATAGTTAGTTAAAATAATTATTAACTAGAGGATATATAGGTACCAAGTACCTACCTGCTGTAAACGCTTGACTTGCGTTCCCCTGTTGTTGTACTCCTCTCGTGGTTCCTCCTGAAACCACAAACACTCATCATTATTCCATATTAGTCCACATATCACACACAACAACAACAATGGCAATAGTATTCATTTCTCTTTTCCAAATCTTTTTTTCTCACTTACATTCCTCATTATTATCCTTGAATTTTTCAGCTCATTAGTAGTCCAAGTGGACATCATGAATTCAATTTTGATCACGGTGTATTTTTTGAAGATCTAGACACTTTATGAAGGGCAAGAAAACAAATTCTACCGTTGATATGTCTAAATTTTGTTGTATTATCAACTTGGCTGAATCTGCCAACAGGGGTGGCAGCTTCATCTCTCCTCAGATTTTTATTTGCTTATGGAGTTACAAGACTCCAAATTAGGCGGGGTCAGACTCGTTGGAAAGATAACACTCCGAGCTACAACTTCTATGAGGGAACCCTCCCTGGATTCTGTAGTTTCTCAGGTCCAAATTCCCCCAGGAAACAAGGCAACGAACCTGCCCTGTTTTGCTAATGGAGAATGTATCTCCAATTCATCTTCAATCCTTGCTTCCTCATCAATTACAGCCATGCCTTCCCTTTATTCATGGCAACCCGTCTCATTTATGTCCTCTTAAGGTCATTTGTACCAAACTAATTAGTTAAGCAAATTCATTAATTCTCATTCCCTCTGTGCAGTATCTCAACCAAGACATGCCCAAGAGTTCCCTTCCTCTCTTTTATGCACTCATTTCTTCCTTTTCTTCCAGGTACTTACATTATTCTAGTCTATTTAATCTCATTCATTTCTGCATTTTCCTAACATTTTGTGTTAAGAACCCTAATTCCCAATTCAAGAAAAAATTTGAACTTCTAATCGAATTGAAGTTAATTTCATAGAAATTGGAATTAGAACTCTATACTTGGATGGAATCTAAACTTTACTTCACAAATTTTAGAAGAATCTTAGCCTTCTTCTCTTTGTATATAGTCAACCACTCTTCCCCCTCTTTTCTTTCCCAATTCTTCACTTTTCTTCTTGTTAATTCTCCACCCAATTGTGCTCCTCCACTTTAGTACTCCAAGGCTTATATAGGTTTACTAATTGTAGGTGTTTACTCCTAGTTTCATGAAGTAAAAATCTAAAACTCCCCCCCCCTACTTCTTCTTGTTAACAGTCGGCCATAGGTGAGAGAAGGGATGGGTATTTATAGTCCCATCTCTTCTTAATTCCATTTTGGCCCCATCTTTCCTCCTTTTTTTCTTATTTCAGCCCCTTTTGCTTCTTCTTCTTTTTTTGCATAAATTTCATATTATAACAACATTTTGAATTATTATAAACCTCACCCTCTTTGTATACTTTATTCTCGGGCTTCACAAAAAACATCTAAATACTCATTTTATCTTAGTTAACATGAATCAAAGCTCAAAGCCTCTTGTAAACCAACAAATTACAGTAAATAATGTTTAACGAATCATAACTACACATAAAAAGAATATAGGGATAGAGAAAAGAAAAAAACCAGAACATGACGAAAAAAACTCAAATTATAACAAGACAACTTTGTACTTTTAACCTAAAAGATAACGAACAAAGGACCAAGTGTCCATGATAATAAAAGTAAAGATGCACCAATGAAAGAGAAGGCAACAATTATGAAAGTAGAAAAATTAAATTTCTATAGACAAGTTTACTTACAAAGCTAAAAAATTGCAACTATTAGCAGAAAATACATTAAGTCAAAGCCTCAAAAAATGACGAGAAAGACGAATGAAAAGAAAAGAAAAGAAAAGGTGAGCTCTTAGACTAAATGTAAATCAATTAAAACCAATCAAGTAAGAAGATAATAAATGGAGGAACTTGACATCAAGAAGTTTAGGCAATATCTATCATCATCCTAGAGATTGGAAAAAAAATTATCGAAGTGACAAGATATTGATCGGAAAAGAACACCTGTCAAAAACAAAAGAGTGAGTTTAGAGAGAAGCAACAATAAAAATCTAAACTAAAAGGGGCAAGATCAAGGAAAACAAAAGAATCCACTCGTCAGGTCAGTCCAAGCTTTAAAACATGCCCACATTACTCGTCAGAATGTGAACTCTCAAGATAAATTCTACATATTCACAACGAATAACCTCGGAAATCATGATTTTATAACCTTCGAAATGAAGATTTTCTTTTCTTTTTAAGAAAAAAACATCATAATACTCATTTCATCCTCCTAAATATAAATCTAAGCTCAAAAGCCACTTGTAAACCAACAAATCACAGTAGCTAGTGTTTGACTTAGCAGACATACACAAAAAAAGAATTTTGGGTCAGAGAAAAGAAAAACAAAAAAATGTATCAAGGAGAAAAAGATATCAAATAACATAGGAAAGAGAAGAAAAGAGCAAGAAGTTTAAAGAATATTCTAAAAAGACCTCTTTATAATGAGACAACTAATGTTTCCCCCCCAAAAAAGATGGACGAAGAACCGAGCAACCATGTATACAACGAGGAAAGGTGAGTAATTCAATTGACAAATACCACCTATAACATACAAATCAACAAATCTACACAAAAAAAATGTAGAGTAGTGGAAAGGAAAACGAAAATGCATATTAAGGAAAAACAAATATCAAATGACATAGGAAAAAAACAAGTTTACTGTAAAAGAAATTTTTTATTTAATAATAAAATGAAAAACTTTTAAAGCAAACTAAAGAAAATATCCATCCAAGATCTAGAGTAACAATCTAAATTTAAAAAAAAAGACACATAGTAACGCAACAAAATTGACCAATGACAACTGAAAATCTTAGAGCAAACTTAACGAATAAGATATATGAGGAACAAACAAATCAACCAAAAAAAATTGGAATTAATAATGAGAAGACTAGGGAACAAGGGATCAAGTGCCTACGATAATAAATGTGGAGTTAAGATACATCAATGAAAGTAGAAATATAAAACTAGTGCAGGCAACTTGTAACGTCCCCTTCTCGGGAGACAAACAAGTAATCTTATCAATACACATTCGCCAAGAAAAGAAGACATAATAAATTTTTTTCACACATGTATATAAGGTTACACTATAATTTATATCAAAATGTCAGCAGAACATCCCGTGTACCAACATTTGATTTCTACGAAATACTACTGGATACAAAAAAAACTAAGAAATGACAGCTTTGCTCCTGACGTGAAGATGATGGACCTCAAATGGAAATACAAGATTATTTCATAAAGAATTTTTTTTCAAAAATAATATTAAAGTTATTAAACCCATGGTATGCAATCATACATAATTAAAATAATCAACATAGCTATTTGAAACACAAACTAACTTCCCCACTTACGTATTGTCGATACACTTATCACCCTACCGATATTAGAAATTAGAGAAGATCCCTTCCCGGTTTCGTAACATACATCATATATTTTATGTTATTTTTTGAAATTTCAACATACATGAATGTGTATTTAAGCATTGCACCACAATCCTTTTATCCAGGATTCTAACAAACACTCAATGTAGTATATTAGCCTATGCATAGGAAATTATCATAAATCATTTTCAACCACCGATACTCTTTCTAATAACCATACCAAAACAATCCAATATGTCTTTAAATTTGTTATTCTTTCATTTTCATTTTTTATAACTTTTGTCAATCAAAATATCATTATAAACACCCATTTTTGAACATAACTTGTTTATTTTACTTTAATGAATATAATTTAACCGTTTTCGCGACCTCCCATTTCGTTTTCTTTTGTTTTCTCAAACCTGCCAGCAGAGGTTGGATTTTGACCTCTGCCCAGATTTTTTACTATAACGGGAGTTATAGAACTAGTTTTGTACAAATTTAATTTCTTTGGAAAGCTAAGATATAGTGTTACAACTCTTATGAAGTGATGAAAACCCAGTTCTGTCCCAAAATTCATGCAATGCATCAAAAATATGATAGATCTATTGTTCTGTAGAGTCTGCCCTGCATAGTTACGTTCAGTGACCCTTAACTAGAGTTATAAAATTTCAAATTAAATGAAACAAGTTTCCTTGGATATTACAGATCTAGAACTACAACTCCTCTAAAGGGAATTGATCCTAAGTCCTTTGTTTTCTCACTCAGATTCTCTCTGAAAGTCAAGAGATGAATCTGTATAGTTGTTAACTTCTGCATAATATACATATGGCTGAAACTTGGCCTTGGGAACTCATCATCTTCATGATCAATCATTCATTACACAAACATTCACATCCAACACAACATAGTCTAATTATTTTGCAAAACGCATAATCTTTCCCTCCTAATTACTGCCCTCAATGGCCAGCCATGACCTTTCTTAGGGGCTCCCCTTTTTCTTTTCATTTGTCTTGCCATTAGCTCTCATTTCATGCCACATTCATCAATTACACACAATTCCACATTTCCCCCTAAAAGTTTCCAAGAACCCTAACCCAATCTCAGAAAGAAAAATCATGCAATTTAACCATAAAATCAAGAATCTTTTATATGCATATAAGAAACACCATACCAAGGAAGATTTAAGAACCTACTAGCTTGTGAAATCACAATATTCTCCTCCTCTCTTTTTCTTCTTGTTGCTGCCAACCAGATACTCCTTTTTCTCAAATTTCTTCAACCAATAATACTCCAAATCCTTGTGTTTTTTATGTTTGAATGTTTTGGTAACCCTTAATCTCACTTTCACTTTGAAATTCCTTTTCAATTGAGTAAGAAAAATATCAAAATCTTCCTCCCTTTCTTTCCCTCATTCTGCTGGACATAAGAGAAAAGAGAGGGGTATACAATTTCTCTAATTGCACTTAGGCCCCTATTTCCTTTAAATGTTTTCTTTTTACCCATCTTCTCTTCTTATAATTTAAATCATAATCTTTACATTTATTTCAATTTCACCCCCTCAACCTATTTTATTTCTCTTTTAATTCAATCCTTTAATTTAAAACTAACCCCAATTAATTTCGAGTTGAAAATTATAATATCTCAAATATTTCGTATGGATGTTATATCCAGGTTTTTTTAATTCTTATTTTTTTAATTTTTTTTTGTGAATTCTTCCACTTTTATTTATTTATTTATTTATTTTATGTAGTTTATAATTTACACTTACATTTATTTCCCGGTGTTGACATTTTCCCCTCCTATTAGAAATTTCATCTCCGAAATTAAATTTATGTACCTATTTCAGGAAATAAATGCAGATACTTCTCCTTTATCTTAGACTCTCTTTTCCACATTTCTTCCTCTATTTGTGAGCTTCTCCACAATACTCTCACCAATGGAACTATCTTATTCCCTAACACCTTTATAACCCGATCTAAAATCTTGACAGGTTTAGCTTCCAAGGTTAAATCCTCTTTAACCTTCATGGGAACTTGTGGCAGTACTTGTAATTGTTCTATTTTGGCCTTTCACAACAAGGATATATGGAACACATTGTGAATCTTGTCCAAATATGCAGGCAATTTCAATCGATAAGCAACTAGTTCGATTCTTTCCAGGATCTCAAAAGGGCTAATATATCGTGGGGCTAATTTCCACTTTACTCCAAATTGAATGATACCTTTCCAAGGTGCTACCTTCAAGAACACTTTATCTCCCACTTGGAATTCAAATGGCCTTTGGTTATTAGCATAACTCTTTTGCCTATCTTGGGCTTCTTTCATCCTCTTTCTAATCACTCGTACCTTTTCAGTTGTCTGTTTTACCATTTCGGGTCTTAAGAGCTTCCTTTCCCCTATTTCATCCCAACAAATTGGGGTACAGCACTTTCACCTGTACAAGGCTTTATATGGAGCCATACCAATAGTAGTTTGATAATTATTATTATAAGTAAATTCTACCAATGGCAAGTGGTCCTCCCAATTTCCACTAAATTCCAGTACACAAGACCTTAGAAGGTCCTCAAGAGTTTGAATGGTCCTCTCCGATTACCCATCCGTCTGTGAATGAAATGTTGTGCTTAGATTTAACTTTGTTCCTAATGCCCGTTGTAAACTAGGCCATAGTCTCGATGTGAACCTTAGATCTTGGTCAGATACAATCGATACTGATACCCCATGGAGTTTGACCACTTCATTTATGTATATTTTGCTAGTTTATCCACTAAGTCAGTTGTTCTCACAAGTAAAAACAAAACAGACTTCATATGGCATCATTACCTTTCTTTCCCTTGTATAATCCTATCACAAAGTCCATAGAGATATCCTCCCATTTCCATTCTAGAACTGATAACGGCTGCAACTTCCCTATAGGTTTCTGGTGTTCTATCTTCACTTGTTGACAAATCCCACAATTCGACACAAATTCTGCTATTTCTCTCTTCATATTTGGCCCCCAATAATATAACTTTAAATCCCTATACATCTTTGTACTTCCAGGATGGTAGCAAAATAAGATTCATGGGCTTTGCTTAATACCTCATCCTTCAAGATCTCATCATTGGGCAAATAAATTTGTCTTCCTATAGCTATTAGTCCATCAGATAACACATAAAAGGACTTTTCTATACCCTGGTTCACATTCTCCTTCATCTTCCTTACCTTCTCATCTACTTGTTGAGCCTCCAAAACTTTATCTCGAAGTACAGATCAGATTTTTAAATGGGATAACAACGACCCTTCAGGACCCACACTCAGCCACAAACCCATTTTTCTTAATTCCACTATAGTTCCTTGTCTCTTAATCTCTATGTTATTCATAATTGCTTTACCCTTTCTGTTTAAAGCATTTGCTAAGATGTTAGCCTTACTAGGATGGTAGTCAATCACACAATCATAATCTTTTATTAACTCCATCCATCTCCTTTGGCGCATGTTTAACTCCTGCAAATCAGATATTTCAAACTCTAATGATCTGTGAAGATTTGCACTTGTGACCCATACAAATAATTTCTCCATACCTTTAGGGCAACACTACTGCTGCAAGCTACAGGTCATGAACTAGGTAATTCTCTTTATGTGGCTTTAATTGTCTAGATTCATAAGGAATTACATAACCATGTTGCATCAATACACATCGCAAACCTCTTTTTGAAGCATCGCTATATATCACAAACCCTTTTGCTATGGTAGAGAGCTCCTCAATAAACCTCTAGTAATATCCTACAAGGCCCAAGAAACTGTCATATTAGTAGGCCTCTCCCATCCAGCACAATGAATATTCCTTCTACAAAAATTACATGGGCCAAAAATACCACTTCCTTGAGCCAAAACTCATACTTATCTAGCTTTGCATACAATTTATTCTCCCTCAAAGTCTACAGCACGACCTGTAGATGTTGTTCATGCTCCGAATTTGAGCTGGAATACACCAAGATGTCATCGATAAATATGACCACATATTGATCCAAGTACGATTAGAATACTCGATTCATCAGATCCATGAACATGGTCGGTGCATTGCTCAACCCAAAAGCCATCATCAAGATCTCGTAATGTCCATAATGGGTTATGAATGCTATTTTTTGAATATCTTGTTCCTTAATTCTCAATTGGTGATACCTCAACCTCAAATCTATCTTAGAGAATACCTTAGTACCCTTTAACTGATCAAACAAATCATCTATTCATGGAAGTGGATACTTGTTCTTCACTGTCACCTTATTCAATTATCGATAATCAATGTAGGTTGAAGGGTACCATCGTTCTTTACAAACAATACTAGAGCTCCCCAAGGTGAGTTACTTGGCCGAATGAATCCCTTATCTATTAACTACTGAAGTTAAACCTTCAATTCAGCCAAATATGTAGGTTCCATCCGATAGGGAGACTAAGCTATTGGGGAAATTGCAGGGATAGTTTCTATAGAAACTTAAGTTCCTTGAACTTGAGTTAATCCAAGTAACTCTTTGGGAAATACATCCTATAATTCCCTAGCAATGGAAATACTAGTCAGGTCCACACTGCCCATTTTTGTCTCTATTACATGAGCTAACCAAGTAGGACAACCCTTCCTCATTAACCTCCTAGCCCTTAAAACTGAAATCATATAGTTTGGAATAACATTTCTCTCTCCTTTAAATACAACGCTTCTATTTCCTACTCCCTGGGTAGTCACCATTTTAGTAAAACAATCCACTTGTGCCCCACGTTTGCTTAACCAATCCATGCCCAAAATCAAGTCAAAGTCATATAATTCTAATGGCATAAGGTCTACACTCAATTCTAACCCTCCAATATATAGTTTCACTCCTCTATAGATATCATCAATATTTATGTTTTCTCCTAAAAAGGTACTAATTGGCAACCCTATCCTCAACTTGTAAGGTACCACAAGCAATCTTTCCAAAATTCTACATGATATAAATGAATGACTAGCTCCAGGATCAATCAAAGTATAAACTTGTATTGTATATAAGTGTATTGTACCTACCACAACATCAGGCATAACTCCCACATCCTCTTGAGTCATATGATATACCTAACCCTAAACTCTCCTCTCCTGAAACTTGGGCCTCCCTCAAGTAGCACTCATCCCTGACAGAGTAGGTCTAGTAGGTTGATCAACTGTAACTGAATGTTGCTGACTCCGAACATCGATCCTCTGACTTTGGTTTTCCTTGGTAACCCTACAAGGACAATCCTTCTTCCGATGACTCATGTCCCCATAATAATAACAGCCTCTACCCACATGTGGATACTCCCTCCATCGATGTCCCTCTCCTTTACAGATATAGCATCTTCTTAATTGATCAATTTATCTAGATTTTAATGCTGCCATTAAATCAAATTACTAGTGTGGACACTGTGGTTATTTGATGGTTAAGGTAAGTTATATGGCGGATCCATTAACGAACCAATTTTAAGAAGAGATAAATATTCAGAATATTAGTTTACCAACATTTGATTTATACAAAATACTACTGGATACAAACAAAACTAAGAAATCACAGCTTTACTCATGACTTGAAGATGATGGACCTCAAATGGAAATACAAGATTATTTCATAAAGAATTTTTTTTCAATAATAATATTAAAGTTATTAAACTCACGGTATGCAATCATACATAATTAAAATAATCAACATAGCTATTTGAAACACAAACTAACTTCCCCACTTACGTATTGTCGATACACTTATCACCCTACCGACATTAGAAATTAGAGAAGACCCCTTCCTGGGTTCGTAACATACATCATTTTTTTTTTGAAATTTCAACATACATGAATGTGTATTTAAGCATTGCACCACAATCCTTTTATCCAGGATACTAACATACACTCAATGTAGTATCTTAACGTGTGCATAGTGATCTCCATCCCCGGGATCCTAACATTTACGAAATGTATGACAGTCATTCATGATGATCCCCTTATCAGGGATCCTAACATACACTAAAGTGTATGCTAGCCATTTTTGGTGATCCCTTTATTCGGGATCCTAGCATACACTAAATGTATGCTAGCCACCGCCATGTTTTGTTCATAACATTTTCAAACTTCCCAGACACACACACCTTAAATATTCTTATTGATAAATCATTTCTGAAAGTTCCACCAAAGGTTTAAGAATAATTCACACATTTTCACTACAAAAATTAAATTAGGAATATAGGCATGAATCAACTACCTATTGTGGATGTTCTGCTCTTGGTCCCTTGTTGTTGCTGTTGCACCACACTTGTGGTCCCTTCTGCAATTATAGGAAATTATTTTCAACCATCGATACTCTTCTAATAACCACACCAAAACAATCCAATATGCCTTTAAATTTGTTATTCTTTCATTTTTAGTTTTTATAACTTTTGTCAATCAAAATATCATTATAAACACCCATTTTGAACATAACTTGTTTCTTTTCCTTTAATGACCTCCCATTTCTTTTTCTTTTTTTCTCAAAGCTGCCAGTAGAGGTTGGATTTTGACCTCTACCAGTTAGAGAACTCTGTTTTGTACAAATGTAATCTCTTTGGAAAGCTAGCATACAGGGTTACAACTCTTATGAAGTGAGGAAACCCAGTTCTAACCCCAACATTTACAAAATGCATCACAAATGTGACAGACCTGTTGTTCTGTAGAGTCTACCCTGCATAGTCAAGTTCGGTGACACTTAACTAGAGTTATAAAAGTCTAAATTAAATGAAACAAGTTTCCTTGGATAGTACACATCTATAACTACAACTCCAATGAAGGAAATCAATCCTAAGTCCCTTGTTTTCCCACTTAGATTCTCTCTAAAAGCCAAGAGATGAATCTGTCTAGTTGTTAACTTCTGCATCATATACATTTGGCCGAAACTTGGCCTTGAGAAAACAAGACTTCCCCCATTATTTTCATGCTCAATAATTCATTACACAAACATTCACATCCAACGCAACATACACTAATTATTTTTGCAAAACACAATCTTTCCCTCCTAATTACTACCCTCAATGGCCAGCCATGGCCTTTCCTAGGGGCTCCCCTTTTTCTTTCCATTTGTCTTTCCATTAGCTCTAATTTCATCCCATTTCATGCCACATTCATCAATTACACACAATTCCATATTCCCCCTAAAAGTTTCCAAGAACCCTAACCTAATCTCAGAAAGAAAAAACATGCAATTTAACCGTAAAATCAAGAATCTTTTTTATGCATATAAGAAACACCATACCAAGGAAGATCTAAGATCCTACTATCTTGTGAAATCACAATTTCCTCCTCTCTTTTTCTTCTTGTTGCTGCCAACCCCATACTCCTTTTCGTCCAATTTCTTCTACCAATAATACTCCAAATCCTTGTGTTTTTTATGTTTGAATGTCTTTGTAACCCTTAATCTCACTTTCACTTTGAAATTCTTCTTCCATTGGGGAAGAAAAATATCAAAATCTCCCTCCCTTTCTTCCCCTCATTCTACTAGTCATAAGAGAAAAGAGAGGGGTATTTATATCCCTCTATTTCTCTAATTGCACTTAAGCCCCATTTCCTTTAAATGTTTTCTTTTTACCCATCTTCTCTTCTTATAATTTAAATCATAATCTTTACATTTATTTCAATTCCACCCCCCTCAAACTATTTTATTTCTCTTTTAATTCATTCCTTTAATTTAAAACTAACTCCAATTAATTCTGAGTTGAAAATTATGATATCTCAACTATTTCGTCTGGATGTTATATTCAAAATTTCTGAATTCTTATTTTATTTAAATTTATTTGTGAACTCTGCCACTTTTATTTATTTATTTTTTTTATTTAGTTTATAATTTACACTTATATTTATTTCCCAGGGTTTACAAAACTTAGTTAGGAAGCTAAAAAATTGCAGCTATTAGCACATAATACATTAAGTCAATGCCTAAAAAAGGTAGAGTAAAGGCAACTCGAGATAAAAAAAAAGGTTAGCTCTTAGACTAAATGTGAATCAATCAAGCAAGAAGAGAATAATTGAAAAAGAACACTGCCAAAAAAAAAAGAGTGAGTTTAGGGAGAAACAATAATAAAAAACTAAACTAAATAAGGCAGAAATAAGGAAAAGGAAATGATCGACTAGCTAGGGTAGTCATATAATCCTTATAAACATAAATCTAAGCTTAAAATCACTTGTAAGCCTACAAACTACCTAAGTAAATTAAAGTTACCTCTACAATACAAATTCTTCAATAAATGGATTTAAAAGAGAGGAAATTTAATGATTCACAGATCTAGCTGAAAATCTTTAACACAAATCATTATTAATTATCTGCTACTATTCCATATAGTTAAAATATAAAATAACCATGAAACACTTACATGTCAACATACTCGTGTGGGTGCAAACAAGAATCACCATAAATATATGCATGAGAAATCTTATCCTTATGTTATCAAAGATTCAAGCCTGTAAAGTTAACACATTTACAATCACAAGAACATATACTTCTAGACTCTTTCACCATAATTTTTTGTAATAAAACAATATTGAAAATACAACTGCTAGCAATCCACATGCATATAGGTATAAAAGTAGTAAGACTTTTGCAGCAGGAGGAGTAACAAACCATTCTCCAAACAAAATACCATTTGATAATCAGAATTAGCTAAAACTTACTCTTCCTTCCACCAAGTCCTGAGTTCCAATGTTTACCAGGATTCTTCTTCCTTAACAAATGAAAGATTGGGTCACAAGTCATGGTTAATTGGGATATAATTCGAGCAATGTAATTTAACCTTCCTAAGAAACCTCTTACTTCATTCTTAGTCTTGGGAGTTAGCATGGCTTGAATCGCCTTTACTTTTTCAGGATCCACTTCTATCCCTTTGTCACTCACCACAAATCCTAACAACTTCCTAGATTTCACCCTAAATGAACACTTTATAGGGTTAAGCCTCAACTTATATTTCCTTAGCCTTTCAAACAATTTCTTCAATATTTGGACATGATTCTCTCCTTCTCTAGATTCAGCAATCATGTCATCCATGTATACTTCAATCTCTTTGTGCATCATGTCATGAAATAAAGTCACCATGGTCCTTTGGTAAGTGGCCACAACATTCTTTAACTCAAATGGCATGACTTTGTAGCAAAAGGTTCCCCATGGTGTTACAAAGGTTGTCTTCTCCTTATCTTCTTGCACCATTTTTATTTGATTGTAACCCGAAAACTTGTCCATAAAGAAATATATAGAGCTACGAGTTGCATTGTCAACTAACATGTCTATATGTGGTAGAGGAAAATTATCTTTAGGGATAGCCCAATTTATGTCCCTAAAGTCCACACAAACTCTGATTTTACCTTCCTTTTGGGGTACTACCACTATGTTTGACACCCACTGTGGATATCTGACTACTTCAAAAAAACCAGCGTTCCATTGTTTTTCAAATTTTGCCTTTAATTTGATCAAAACTTCTACATGAGTTCTTCTTCACTTTTGCTTAATTGACTTGCATCCTCCCTCCTTCCAACAGTACCCTATGTACTACGTTATCCGTATCCAAACTAGGCATAATATCCTAAGCTCTCTCTGGTTTCAAGTTCCTCTTTAGCGGGTTTCCAAACTTGTTCATGTTATTCTATTAATCTCGTGAATTCCCTAATGCTATTTTCATCCCCTTCTTCCTCTTCTAAAACTATTATGCATTCTTTAAAATTCAGTCATTCATTCTTAGTGTAAAGTGCAGGTGTTGTTATGGAAGATCCGCTATTAGGGTTCCTGAAAGCGGAAAGTGAGTGTAAATGCACAGTGAAGAAAAAATAAAAATAAAGATGAACTAAAGATGCATGATCTCATTAAAAGAAAAATTCAGTAAAAAACAAAGATAAAACCCAATTGACCTCTTGAGCCTTGAATGCCAAAAACTAAAATAAAACAAAAATGACAAAGAAAGGCAAATGACATAGGAAATATCTTAATCTAACAAGCATTGTTTATTACATTTTGAAAACCAATGGAGCTTCTTGGGTCTCCCAATTCTGGAACTTCTCTCCTTCGGCTAGCTTTCGAATACAAGTACTGATAGTAACTTGCTCCAAAGCATAGATGGTTAATTGCAATAGTTCTTCATCCCTTCTTCAAATTGAGTCTTCTTAGCAGTGCCCTCAACTTCATCTTTTTTCTAGAGTGTTTGACATACAAGGGCTTGTTATGTTCTATTCCTTCAACGTCAAATTCATCTTCGCTGAAATTCAAGTAATTTGAAGCGTGGATCCTCCCTACTAGATGCTCCATAGTCTTTTGTTCAATATCTTGGGGTACGTAGGCCTTATTTAGTACCTTTTGCAAAGCATAGCAATGTGACTCAGAGCTAAGTATTAATGACATGATGGAGATCTTGGCAGGGGTCTTCATCAACCGATCCACTATATTATAGTCACTATGCTTCATCAATTTTAGGAACTCATTTGTTTCTTCCACAGTCACAAGTTTATTTACCTCCAACTCTTTATCAAAGTCCATTGCCTCTTTGCCCTTAGCTTTTCTTTTTTTTCTCTAACTCCTCAGGCGTGAAACAACGCCCACTCCAGGTCAGCCCGCTTATCTCAGTTTGGAACAAAGTCAAAGGAGTTTTGACAATTGAGGTAAAACCATATTTGCCAGCCATTGCCCTATAGTCTGTTTTCTTTGCATACGAGGACTTAGTCAATACCAACTTTGACAGTCCATTAGCTATTGATTGGATCCTACACTTCTCTATCACCGTTATCCCTCCATGGCCCTCTAAAACCTTAGTTTTTAGCTCTCCTAAAGTCAGCATTCTTGCAACCTTTTGACAAAACTCATTCATCAATGTGATGCCCTCTCTTGTTATGGAATGGTCAAAAGTCATTTTTTCCATGCCTTGTTCAATTGATTCTTCTAAGTGTCCAGACTATACCAACATATCGTATAGTCTTGTCAGTCATGTTTAGAGCCTTTTATTTGTTACCACCCTCCACCGCATTCACCCCACTACTTCCTGCAACATGTTTAGGCAAGGGATTCGAATTCACATAAGGTGAATCCTCAAAAGCAACTCATTTGATCTTGATCAACTGCAATACCCTCTTCCTAAAAGCTACGCACGTCTCAATGCTATGACCCGCGTTACTAGCATGGTACTCACAAGTCAACTCAGGGTTGTACCAGGTAGGGAAGGTGGTTGCATAGGTGGTACTGGTAGGGGAGCAATTTGGCATATAACTCCTTTAGGGTTATTGGCAAAGGTGGTAATTGTTCTTCTGGTTGTCGGTTGTCTCTCCTTTGGTAATTGTTTTGGTTATTTATAGAGAATTTCGTTTGATAGGGATGGTTTGGGATGGAGGATTTTGAAAAGTTGATATTGGTGATTTGGGGGTAGGTATTTGGTAGTTATGGTAATTTATGTCTTTCCCTCTGTACCTATCTTCTAAGTTATTCACCTCAATTTCCTTCTTCTTCCCAACAAAACCCTTCTTCGCTATGGGTACAAGATCAAATCTTCCTTAATTGGTGATTTGCAAAGTTAATTAAAGATTTGTTGCATGATTCTATTGTTTCATTTCTCCATCTTTATTTGCTTCTTTCCATTTACGTTGTTGTTGTATTTCCTTCTTTCCATTTACACTGCATATTTTCCTGCTGCATTTAATTGATGATCTACACCTTGATTGCATTTAATTGTTGATTTTCTTCCTTGATTTCAATTAGCATAATCTCATTCTCTATAGAGTACAACTTTCATGAACGACTCGAAGTGAGAAAAAATTGTTTTGATGGACGACATTAACCCACAATCCACTTTGTCAAAATTGTTTTGAGGAAAAGGATTTTCACGGCAGCAGCCAAATAATTTTTTTTAGTGCAAATTCTGAGCGGTTTATCCAACCTTAAACAAATGGTAAAAAAATATAACCTAAGGGTGATTTTTTGTGACAGTCAAACAATAGAAATTATTGTGACTTTTCTTGAGCCAACCCCCCCTCTTTTTCCAATGAGACTAATTAACTTTTCTCAAATTTTAAATTTTTTCTCTATTTATCCCAATAAATCCTGAAACATTAAACTTGGTTTCCCGAATAAAACATGCACATCTCAGGTCAGAATCATTCTAGCGGCAAGATTTTTTTTTTATAATAGCCATTAAAACAGAGATATCTTATGATTATAATATCCAAATCAGTCCATTCAAACCCAAAGTTAATCTAATCATGTAGTACTAAAACTTTCATGAAGATCACAATGTGAGAAAAAATCATTTTGATGGACACAATCAACCCGCAATCTTCTTGGGCAAAACTGTTTCAAAGAAAAGGATTTCCTAATTTTACACCAGACATTCTAACAAAATATCTTGAGATTCTGATATCCATATAAGGCAATTAAAAAACAAAAATTCATCTAAACGTGCAGGATCGCAACTTTCATGAAGAACCCAAAGTTCAAAAAAATCATTTTGATGGACAAAATCGACCCGCAATCTCCTTGGTCAAAAATGTTCGAAGAAAAGAATTTCCTGCTTTTACACCAAACATTCTAACACGAATATCTTGAGATTTTGATATCCAAATCAAGTGATTCAAAAATCAAAATTCATCTACACGTGTCATATTGCAACTTTCAAGAAGGACCTAAAGTGAGAAATAGCGTTTTGATTGACAAAATCTACCCGCAATTTGCTTGGTCAAAATTGTTTTGAAGAAAAGGATTTTCACGGCATTGGCAAAATCTTTTTTTTTGAAAATTGTGAGCGATTTATCCAACCTAAAACCTAAATTGGGTTTCTTGAATAAAACCTATGTATCGCAGGTCAGAATATCCTTGCAGCAGGATTTTCTTCTTTTATACTAGACATTCAAAATGCAAATATCTTGAGAGTCTGATATCCAAATCAGGCAATTCATCTACACATACAGGATTACAACTTTCATGAAGGACCCCAAGTGAGAAAAAATAATTTTGATGGAGAAAATCTAACCACAATTTGCTTGGTCAAAAATGTTTTTTAAGTGTAAATTCTGATGGATTTATCCAACCTTAAAACCTAGATAAAGAGAAAATTCCTAATTCATCTAAGAATCCTAATGATTTCGGCACCAAAGGAGGAGGATAAGAAAAATAGAAAGGAAACAAAGACCGGGTTGGAAAAAACATTTTTATTCTCTACTTTTGCCCATCATCTAGAGGAAAGTTGTGTTGTTTGTGAGGGTAAAGGGCATAGGACAACTGAGTGTCCCACCATTTAGCCTTCAAGGAAGTGTTATATGGCCAAACTTCTTATTCAATTAATGTTAGAAAGCCATTTTCAAACCAAGTAGGCAATCCCTACTCTGATACCTATAATCTTGGATGGAGGAGCCACCCCAATTTTGGATGGAGAAATAAGGGCTCTTCAGTACCTCAAACATTTCAACCTCCACACCCATTTCATGCTCCTACACATAACACATACCAACCACTTCATAAGAGATCCCTAGAGGATACTTTTCAACAATTCATGCAAACACGAGGAAGCAACAACCAAGCTTACAAATTTTAAGATCAGACCAATAGGACCCTAGATGACACCTGAATTCAACTAGTCAAGTTGACTCAATCACTAAGCATTCAAGAAAAGGGAAAAATACCAGCTCAACCAATGCCAAATCCTAGAGGTCGGGTGCATATGAGTGAATCCTCACCCGATGAACCTTCAAACCATGAACAAATCCAAGCCATCACCACCCTTAGAAATGACAAGATTATTGACAAAGCTATAGGTTTTGGATTCCTAAAGGTATTGTGGAGGAGAAATCTAGGGAGAGTGAAGAGGGAATCAAAACACAAGTGACAAATGAGAGTTTGAGTAAAAAAGAAGGTGAGATAAATGAGAGAGATGAGTGAGCAAGGTGATGATTCAATAAAAATTGGAGGCAAAGTCAGTGATTTAGAATTTGTTCCTTGAGCACCATTTCCACAAAGGTTAGGAAAACCTAAACATGATCTTATGCACTCGAAAATCTATGAAATGTTCAAACAAGTGAAAGTAAGCATTCCACTCTTTGATGTAATTAAACAAGTCCCATCTTATGCAAAGTTCCTTAAGGACTTGTCCACAATCAAAAGGAGATTGAATGTGAAAGAAAGAGCCTTTCTAACTGAACATGCTAGTGCCATCATCCATTATAAGACCCCTCCCAATACAAAGATCCTAGTTGTCCCACCATTTCATACACTATTGGAGGTCATAAGATTGACCAAGCTTTGTTGGATTCAAGAGTAAGTGTGAATTTAATACCCTCCACTAACAGTTAGGTTTAGGAGAAATTAAGCCTACTCGAATCACCCTTCAATTAGTTGATAGGTCAATCAAGATTCGTCTGGGTATTGTTGAGGATGTGTTGGTCTAAGTAGATAAATTCTACTTTCCTGTTGATTTTGTAGTATTAGACACCGCACATATTCAAGGTTCTAATGCTCCCATCCCAGTCATCTTAGGAAGACCTTTCCTAGCTACATCCAATGCTTTAATTAACTATAGGAATGGGGTGATGAAATTGTCTTTTGGGAATATGATTGTGGAGATGAATATTTTCAATATCTCCAAACAAATTGGTGAACATGAGGACATTAGAGAGGTAGATTTGATCCAAATTGTTTGTCAAGAACACTTTGAGAGAGAATGGATAAAGGATCCATTAGAGAGAACTTTAATTCGTGATGAAAGATTTTATTCTTTGGAATGTGTTGATGAGGAAGTAAGAGAACTCGAGACTTATCTAGATCCAATGCCTATTATGTCAACGGGTCAATGGCCCCCATCATTTGAGCCTTTGATTTCAGCCCAAGTGAAAGTTGAGGCATCTCTTGCCCAACCTTACAAACTAGAAAGGAAGCCTTTATTGAGTGATCTTAAGTATGCATTTCTAGGAGAAGATGAATCATATCCTATTGTGATTTCATCAAAACTTAGCATAGAGCAGGAACAAAAACTTTTAAGAGGTGAGAAAACACAAGAAAGCAATTGGGTGGATAATTATAGACTTGAAAGGAATTAGCCCTCTTTTATGTATACATAGAATAAGGTGGTTTTTTCTTGAAAAAGAGGCTAAATCCATGAGCCAAATGCAAACACAATTGAACCTAACCATGAAGGAAGTAGTGAGAGGTGAAGTCCTTAAGCTACTTAATGTAGGTATCATTTACTCCATTGCAAACTCAAAATGGGTTAGTCCAACCCAAGTTGTCCCTAAAAAATCTAGATTCATGATACTGAAGAATGAAAATAATGAGCTAGTGACAACTAGAATCCAATCTAGATGGTGTGTGCATTGATTATCATAAATTGAACATGGTGACTTGGAAGGACCATTTTTCGCTTCCATTTTTAGACCAAGTGCTTGAAAGAGTAGCAAGAAGAGCTTTCTATTGTTTTCTTGATGGATACTCAGGTTATAACTAAATTTAGATTTCATTAGAAGACCAAGAAAAAACCACTTTCACCTGATTTTTTGGTACCTATGCTTATAGATGAATGCCCTTTGGCTTGTGTAATGCACCGATAACTTTTCAAAGGTTTATGATGAGTATCTTCAATGACATGATGGAAATTTTCTTGGAAGTTTTCATGGATGATTTTTTAGTTTAAGAGGATTCTTGGGAGTTATGTCTAATGCATGTAGAAAAAAATCTCGAAAGGTGTGAGGAGAGTAATCTTGTACTCAATTGGGAGAGGTGTCATTTTATGGTGACACATGGCATTATCTTAGGTCACATTGTCTCTTCAAAAGGGAAAGAGGTAAGTAAGTCGAAAGTTGAAGTCATTCAAAAATTACCTACCCCTATGACTGTGAAAGATGTGAGATCCTTTTTAGGACACGTTGGTTTTTACCAAAGATTCATTCATTCTTTCAGTACCATTTCCAAACCATTGACCCCTACC
Organism: Salix arbutifolia; assembly: GCA_025169955.1. Classification (NCBI taxonomy): domain Eukaryota; kingdom Viridiplantae; phylum Streptophyta; class Magnoliopsida; order Malpighiales; family Salicaceae; genus Salix; species Salix arbutifolia. Next base: position 7,660,276 of record CM045913.1, read on the forward strand.
TATTTAAATACTACCCTGACTAGATTGTTAGGCGATGCATCCCTGATCATGAAATTCCAAGTGTCATTAATTTTTGTCACGCATTAGCATGTGGTGGGCATTTCTCTTCCAAGAAAACCACTGTCAAGATCTTGTAGTGTGGTTTTTATTGGCCCACCATGTTTAAAGATGTCCATGATTTCTATGTTGCATGTGACTGATGCCAACGACTAGGTAACCTCACTCGACATAACATGATGCCCCTTCACCCCATTCTTGTTCTGGAAATATTTGATTGTTGGGGGGTTGATTTCATGGGACCTTTTCCAAGTTCATATGGTTACCAATTCATCCCTATAGTTGTTTATTATGTGTCTAAATGGGCGGAGGCCATTGCATCTCGAACCAATGACCATCAAGTTGTGGTCAAATTCTTGAAAGAAAATATTTTTTCTCATTTACGCATGCCCAGGCTATGTTTAGTGATGGGGGAAAGCATTTTTGTAATAAGCCTGATGGGATTTTTATGAGAAAATATGGTGTAATTCACCAGGTTAGTACCCCTATCACCCACAGACTAGTGGCCAAGTTGAGTTGGTAAGCCGTCAATCTAAACCATAAAGATTGGTCCCTACAACTAGTTGATGCTTTATGGGCATATCACACTGTTTACAAGACCTCTTTAGGAATGTCTCCTTATAGGATAGTTTATGGAAAGCGAGATTGAGCACCGTGCATATTGGGCCATTAGTCAATTCAATGACAATGAAAACGAGGTTGGATAAAATAGAAAACTTCAATTGGATGAATTAGAGGAGCTGAGAAATGATGTGTTTGAAAATGCAAATATTTCAAAACAAAAGATGAAAACTTTGCATGATAAACATATTATTAGAAAATCCTTTCATGTTGGTCAAAAGGCTCTCTTGTACAATTTACGATTACATCTCTTTCTTGGGAAGTTGAGGACAAAATGCATTGGTCCATTTGTGATTAAATCCATCTTTGAGCATGGTGGCTTTGAGGTAGAAAATCATAAGAATGGAAATGTTTTCACAGTAAATGGTCATCGATTGAAACATTATCTTGAAAACTTTGTGGCTGAAGTTGAAACATTGGATCTTAAAGATCCAATACCATTATAGTATCAGAAGTAGTGAGTGTTTATTATTATTATTATTATTCTCTCTTATTCTTCCAACTCTTATATTTACTTGTTCATGCATTAGGGACAACACATTATTTAAAGTTGGGGTGTGAGGTTTTTTGATTATTTTCATAAAAAAAAATGGTTTGATGTTTTCTTTTAGTTGTGATATGCAAGTTAAAAAAAATCAAGCAAGAAGTCAACTCATGTCCAACTCAATTAGACATTTATCCTTGAAAGAAAAAGGGGAGTAACAGTTTCTAATCTTTATTCTTATCTTCTCTTTCTTTTTTATATTGTAGATAATGTAAAACTTAATTTAGATATTTGATTATGTTGAATGCTAGAGATGGCCATGCTTGTTTGGAAAACAAATTGTATATTTAAGTGAGTGAGATTTGTTTAACATTGAGGATCAACATTACATTTTTGAATCCATAATTATGTTGAACATTGCATGCTTTAATTTAGGATATATAATATCTTATAAAGCAAGATAAAACATACTTTTTTTTTTCTTTAAGATTATTGAAGTACATCTTTCCTTGTAAAATTGTGCGAGTTTTGTGATTATGCATAAAATCAATTAGGAAGAGGACTCTAGTACAACCTTCTTTGGGCCATGATTTAAGGATAACAAAGGAAACAAAAAAATCCTACTACACTTGGAAACAACATGGGAGGCTACCTTTCCCTTTTGCTTCTAAGATTAAGGGGCTATGTGGAAGGCTATAAATAAGCCTTGAATCAGCTCAGTAATATTTTACTTCCTTCTCTTCTTCTCATAGTAGAACATGAATTTAATATTAGGGTTTTTATTTTATTTTGTTAGCTACAGTGCAAGGCTTGTTCGGGCTTAATTAATATTTTGTTTTCAGCTAGGATCCAAGGCTTGTTTGGATAAAGTTACGGGCTTCTCAGTTTAGGGTTTTGGGTCAGATTTCAGTGGACCTCATATAAGTCCACATAAGGGGTTCATTATAGCTAATTTTTAAAGAACTATTTAAACTTACCAAAATTTTGGCAGATTTAGATGATAATTACATCTGAATTTTCCAGTTTTCACATGTGAGAGATTCTTGCATTCTTCAATTCTTGAATGATCTAAATCTGACTTATCAAAGATTAATTGTCTTCATGGCGTCATTTTACTCATTCAAATAGTGTTGGTCCCTTGGGGCAGGTTTTCATTGTGTCACACTCCTATCACACCTATTTCGGCTTTACAGGATTAGATCTCAATCTTTATTGTGGGTTATGTGACCACGTGATCACGAGGTTCGCAATAGTTGATATCAGAGCTAAGCTCCAAAACAAGGTGATATCCTTCTATTATTTTTAATTTTTTTGTATTCCTTAAAGTTTTTCAGTATTTGTGTCCATCTTCTTGTTCTTCATGTCTACATCATCTATGCAAAAAAAAGTTTATATTTCATCTTGTTACTATCTCTAATCATATTACTATATTAAAAAAAAGGAGAGAGAGAGAGAGAGAGGTATCAATTTTTGCCGTAGAAAACACAACTCTGGGTGAAACATAATAAAACCACATTGGAATCAATTGAAACTTCATATTCAGTCTATTATGAGCTTATAAGTGTGAAAAACCTTGATTTGTTTTGATGATACACGAGAGTTGTGAGGATATATTATGTGTTACTAACCAAATATTGCAGATTTAAGGAATATTTGAAAACAATGAATCAGCGACACAAAACACTGACGTAGCTTTCATATTGCGAGCCATAGGCCAGCAACTCAAGTTATTTTCTAGGTTGTACATTGATCTGAAAGATGATGTGAATTCAATAAAACAACAGAATAGTGGGGCTGAAAGCCGAAGAAATATAGACCTTGTATGGCCGTACAAAATAACAGATTTGATTTTGAAGAGTTTGTTGATGAAAAAACAAATGTGGATGAAGATGACTATGATTTTGGATGTGTTGGCCAAGGAATCATGTCTGGACTGAACAGGGCTGGGAGGAATGTGAATTTCCATGAAAGTGTAAATGAGAAGACGATTTGTGTCAAAACCATTATTACAAAGACTTGTACCTAAAGCTCCAAGGTCTAAATCAAGGTTATAAGAGAGTAGATGAATATCACAAAGAGATGGAGATAATAATCATTCGGGCCAATATTATTGAGGATAGCGAAGCTACCATGGCTATTCTTAATGGGTTGAATCGGGACATTGCCAATGTTGTTGAGCTACAACACTATGTGGAGCTAGAGGATATGGTTCACATGGCTACAAAGGTGGAGAGACAACTTAGAAAGGGACATGTTTGACCAATGTTTAATTCAGGTTCTTCATCATCTTGGAAGCCGAGTCTAAAGAGAGAGGGTACTGTTTGGTCGAGATCCTTTGTTTCTTCTAGAACTGAACCACCAAAGGCTAAAGTTGATGTCCCTACCGGTGCAAAAGGTAAATCTGAAACTCAACCCTAAATGTATTCGTGATGCTAAATGTTTCAAGTGTCAGGGACATGGACATTATGCTTCAGAGTGTCCAAACAAGAGAATTATGATGATTATAGATAATGGTGATTTGGAATCCAAAGGTCATAGGTCTGACTGAGAAGGCATGACACAATTGGAGGATAGTGATGGGGATGAGTTAGCAACACCGGTTAAGGAGCCCTTCGTTATAAGATGCACACTTCAGGTTCTAGTCAAGGAAAACTGAAACTAATCATCAAAGGGAGATAATCTTCCATACGTGTTGTTATGTACAAAGCAAGGTGTGTTGTTTAATTATAGATAATGGAAGTTGTGTTAATGTTTGTTGTACCACCATTGTTAGTAAATTGAATTTTTGTACTATTAAGCATGTAAACCATGTAGATTGCAATGATTGAATGATAGTAGTGAAGTGAAATTGACTAAATACGTTGTGGCTCCATTTTTTATTGGTAAATATGTTGATGAAGTTCTTTGCGACGGGGTACCAATGCAAGTAAGTCACATCTTCTTGGGGAGACCATGACAATATGATAGGAAGGCAATTCATGAAGGGGTTAAAAATAGGTATTCCATTGTAAAAGATGGTAAAACTATCACTCTTGTACGCTTTACACCCAAACAGGTGTATGATGATCAAATAAAGCTAAAAAGTGAGAATCAGGCGATGGGGAGAGAAAATCAAGGTGAGGAATAAGGGGGAGAAGACCATCAGATTCAGCTAGAACTCAAACAATTACAACCCATTCGGCCAACACTCCAAACAAATCAGATCATTCAACCACAACTCAAAAACACCCAAATCTGGTTGAGAGTGGAGGTAAGATAAGAGGAGTGAAGAAATTCAGGAAGGGTAATGTATTGCGTAGTGAGAAATTTTATGCTAATCTTAAAAGTGTCTTTTGCATGGAGAAAATTGTGTTTCTTGGCTACCTTTTAACTGCACAAGGTATCGAGATATATAAGGAGAAAGTGAAGGCCATCTAGAATTGGCCTACACCCAAATCGATTAGTGAGGTAAGGAGTTTTCATCTAAGGACTTTTTACTTAGATGACGGAGAATTAGAAGATGGACACACACACTGAAAAACTTTAAGGAACACTAAGAAAACAAAAATAATAGAAGGATATGACCTTGTTTAGGAGCCTAGCTCTAATACCACGAAGTCTATTAGGTGGTATATGTGCAATGAAGCCATGTGATCTTTGGTAAGTCAGATTCAGTTTGTTCAAGAACTGAAGAATGCAAGAATCACTCTCACATGTTAAAACTAAAAAAATTCAAAAGTAATATTCATCAAAGGCTGCCAAAATTTAGCTTATATGAGTTTATATAGTTCTTGAAAAACTAACCCTAATGGACCCTTATGTGGACTTAAATGAGGTCCACTCAAAACTGACCCAAAACCCTAAATTAGAAAGTCCATAACTTAATCCAAAACAAGCCTTGAATCCTAGTTGAAAACAAAGTATTAATTAAACCTAAACAAGCCTTGGGCTATAGCTAACAAAATAAAATAAAGCCCATAATATTAAATCCATGTTCTGCCATGAGAGGAGAAGGAAGAAAAATATTATAGAGCTGATTCAAGACTTTTTTATAGCCTTCCATGTAGCCCCTTAATCCTAGAAAAAAAGGAAAAGGTAGTCATCAATGTTATTTCCAAGTTGTAGTAGGATTCTTTTGTTTCCTTTATTGTCCTCATTTCATGGCCCAAATAAGGTTGTATTGGACCCCTCTTGCACATGGATAAGATGTACTAGGATCTCCTCCTGATACTCTAATGGACCTTGCATTTCTGACTTGGTTGAAACTTCAAAACCAAGGCATTTGATGCCTCTTTCAATGTCTTTGTCTTAGACTGAGTCATTGGACCATTTACAACATGTAATGGGTCCTTGCTGGTGTTTCCGGGCTGGTCCACACCATCCCCTCTCTCCTCGAAAGGTGATGCGAACCTCGTGATGACGTGGTCACGCAACCCACAACAAAGACTGAAATTTGATCCCGGAAAGCCGAAATAGGTCTGATAGGAGTGTGACACAATGGAAACCTGCCCCAAGGCACCAGCACTATTGGAATGAGTAGAATGATGCCACGAAGCCAGTTAATCTTTGATAAGTCGGATTCAGTTCGTTCAAGAACTGAAGAATGCAAGAATCACTCTCACACATAAACTGAAAAGTTCAGAATTAAGTTTTAATCAAATGGCTGCCGAAATTAGGGTTACATGAGTTTAAATAGTTCTTAAAAGTAACCCTAATGGACCCCTTATGTGGACTTAAATGAGGTGCAGTCAAAACTGACCCAAAAATCCTAAATTGGAAGCCCATAACTTAATCCAAGCAAGACTTGGATCCTAGCTAAAAACAAAATCTTAATTAAGCCCAAACAAGCCTTGGGCTGTAGCTAGCAAAATTAAATAAAGCCCATAAGGCTTTTCTTTTATAGTCTTCCCTCAAGCCCATTAATCCCATGTTGTAATAGGATTCTTTTGGCTCATTTGCTGTCCTCACTTCATGGCCCAAATAAGGTTGTATTGGACCCTTCCTGCACATGGATAATCTATTAGGGTCTCCTCTTGATACTCCAATGGTCCTTGCAATTCTGACCTGGTTGAAACCTTCAAAACTAATGCATTCATTGCCTCTTTCAATGCCTTTGTCTTAGAGCGCGTCATTGGACCATTTGGGACATGTAATGGGTCCTTGTTGTTGTTTCTGGGTTGGTCCTCATCAAAAGGATTCAACCTCGAATCAAAATTTATGTCAAAGAACATAAGATCAACAACATTAAAGGTAACACTAACACCATACTCAATGAAAGGTCAGTTTTGTATGCGTTATTTATTCTATCTAAAACCTTAAATGGACCATCACCACGAGGCTTTAATTTTGATTTCCTTTGGTTAGGAAATAGTTCCTTCCACATGTGCACCCAAACCCAATCACCGTGTTTGAAAACAACCAGTTTACATCCCTTATTTGTTTTAGAAGCAAAAAGTATGTTCTTTTTCTCTATTTGCAGTCAAACTTCCTCATGGAGTTGTCTCACCATCTTTGCCTTCTTTTCACCATCTAAACTTACCCTTTCTTCAAAATATAAAGGAATTAAGTCCATAAATAATTTCAAAAGGACAAAAGCTAGTGGGCGAATGCATAGTTCTATTATAAGCAAACTCAAAAAAAGACAAACATTCTTCCTAACTTTCAAATTCTTTTCAATTACATCACACAAAAGTTGAGATAATGTTTTATTCACTACCTTAGTTTGTCCATCTGCTTGACGATGACATGTTGTCGGAAATAAAAGTTTGGTTCCCAACTTTCCCCATAAGGTCTTCCAAAAGTAGCCAAGGAACTTAACATCACAATCTGACACTATTCTCTTAGGAATGTCATCCAAACATACAATCTCCCAAAAGAACAAGTTTGCGATGTGAGATGCATCATCTAATTTATGGCATGCAATGAAATGCGCCATTTTAGAAAACCTATCAACCACAATAAAAATAAAGTCTCTACCATTATTTGACCTAGGTAAACCTAAAACAAAATCCATAAAGATATCTACCCAAGGTTCAGTAGGTACAGGTAATGGTGTTATAGTCCATGCGGCTGTACTCTAAATTTTGTCTTTCAACAAGCAATGCACTGTTCACAAATTCATTGCACATCTCTTATCATCTTTGGCCAATAGAAATGCTCATGCAATACATTTTGGGGTTATCGCAACCCCAAAGTGACCCATTAAACCACCCCATGTGCTTTACAAACAAGCAATTAACGCAAAGAACTAGTAGGAACACAATCTATTCTCTTTGAACAAACAACCATCCATTTAATAAAACTTACCAAAGCTGAATGTCTACGTGCAATATAAATCTCGGCAAAGTCAAAATATTTACCATACAATTCCTTCATATATTCAAAGTCTAGCATTCTAGTATTCATGGTGTGTAAAAGAACATACCTGCGTGAAATTGCATCAACTATCATGTTCTCTTTGCCTTGCTTATACTTGATTAGGAAGGAAAATTTTCAATGAATTCAATGAAAATTTTGCATGTCTCTTATTCAACTTACCTTGTCTTTTCAGATGTTTCAAGGACTCATGATCCAAATGGATTACAAATTCTTTTGGCCATAACTAATGTTGACATGTTTCAAGTGCTCGTACAAATGCATAGAGTTCTTTATCGTAAGTGGGATAGTTCAAGGTCACTCCACCTTAACTTCTCACTAAAACACATAATAGGTCTCTGATCTTGCATCAAAGCAGCAACTATTCCCATTCCAAATACATCACATTCTATTTTAAATGCTTTCGTAAAGTCAGGTAAAGCCAAAACAGGTGCATAACATAATTTCTCTTCAAAAGATCAAAAGTCAATTCTTGTTCCTCCCCACATTTAAACCCAACTAACTTTTTAACAACTTCATTCAATGGTGCAGCTATTGTACTGAAATCTTTCACAAAATACTTGTAAAAACTAGCTAACCCATGAAAACTCCTTACCTCACTTACTGATTTGGGTGTAGGCCAATCCCGAATGGCCTTAACTTTCTCCTCATCCATCTCGATACCCTGTGCAGTTACAACATAACCAAGAAACACAATTTTCTCCATGCAAAAGGTACACTTTTTAATATTAGCATACAATTTCTCACTATGCAACACACTACGTACATTATGTAAATGATCAAGACACTTAGTTAAGTTCTTGTTATAGATCAGAATGCCATCAAAATACACAACCACAAACTTACCTATGAATGCATGCAACACATGATTCATTAAACGTATAAACATTCTAGGTGCATTTGTAAGTCTAAACGGCATTACTAACCATTCATACAAACCATGCTTAGTCTTAAATGCAGTTTTCCACTCATCACCCTCTTTATCCTAATTTGATGGTTACCACTTTTCAAGTCAAGTTTAGAGAAAATACAAGATTTGTGTAACTCATCTAACATGTCATCAAGCCTAGGAATGGGGTGTCTAAAGTTTACAATTATGTTGTTGATTGCTCGGCAATCAACAAGCATCCTCCATGTTCCATTCTGCTTAGGCACAAGTAGAACAGGTACGACACACGAGCTCATACTCTCATGAATGTAGACCTTTTCTATCACCTCATCAACTTAACTTTGAATTTCTTTCGTCTCCTCGGGATTGATTCTATAGGCTGGTCAGTTAGGAATTGAAGCGCCGTGTATGAAAACAATATGATGCTCTATCACACTCAATGGTAGTAATCTGCTAAGAGTATCGTTGGAGAACACATCATCAAACTCCGCAACAAAGAAATAGCAACACTAGACACAATATGATCAAGATCATTAGTATTAAAGTAAGCGTCTTTGTACACAAGTAAAATCATTGGCTTGTTAGTGAAATATGCATATCTGACCTCACCCTCTTTAGCATAAAAATTGGGTTGTTTCTTTAGTTTTCCCACACAATTCTCATCACTCTTCTTGACTTTCTTCACTTCTCTTATCTTACCTCCACTCTCGGCAAGATTTGGGTGTTTTTGAGTTGTGATCGAATGGTCTGATTTGTTTGGAGTGTTGGCCGAATATTTGTTCGTGTTTGGATCAGTGGCTAAATGGGTTGTAGTGGTTTAGGTTCTAGTCGAATCTGATGGTCTTCTCTCCCCTTGTTACTCATCTTGATTTTTTCTCCCCATTGCCTCATGCTCACTTTTTAGCTTTATTTGATCATCATACACCTATATGGTTGTAAGAGGTACAAGAGTAATGGTTTTACCATCTTTTACAATGGTATACCTATTTTTAACCCCATCATGAATTGCCTTCGTGTCATATTGTCATGGTCTTCCCAACAAGATGTCACTTGCTTGCATTGGTACCACATCGCACAGAACTTCATCAACATATTTTCCATTTAAAAATGGAACCACAACCTGTTTAGTCACTTTCACTTCAACACTATCATTCAACCATTGCAATCTATATGGTTTAGCATGCTTAATAGTACACAAATTCAGTTTACTATCAAGGGTGATACTACAAACATTGACACAACTTCCACTATCTATAATTAAACCACAAAACTTGCTTTGTACATAACAACGCATATGGAAGAGGTTCTCCCTTGGTTGATTAGTTTCATCTTCCTTAACCTGGACTTGAAGTGTGCGCCTTATAACCAAGGACTCCTCAACCGGTAATACTGGATTTTTCAGGTTAATGGTGCCAAGTCCCCATCCTTATCTTTATAATTCCCCATGCCATGGAAATTAGTATTCCTCCTAGCCCTGTCCGTTTCAGACCTGATTCCTTGGCACGCAGATGGACTTTTCAATTTTGACTTGGTTGAAATGTTCAAAACCAATGCATTCAATACCTCTTTCAATGTCTTTGTCTTAGACCGAGTCATTGGACCATTTAGAACATGTAATGGGTCTTTGTTGGTGTTTTTGGGGTGGTTCACATAACGATAATGTCATTATCAGTTTCCATCTAGTATGATAATGCATTGGTTAAGGATTTTTTTCTCAAAGAAAATTGATATCAACCCATTGCTATCATTAGTTGTCATTTCCCAGAATAGCAAATCAAAAAGTCTTAATCAAATATGTCAGTACCAAAATATCCACCTTGGTATCATTAGCTTTTCTCCTTTCTCCCAAAAATAACTAATTATCTTTTTTAGTCTTCCTATCCTTAGGGTTATGCTGATGATATAGAATACCATTATCCTCATTAGTACTCCTTACTCGGGATTGACTAATCAACTCAAAATAATGACAATATTGATGTAACCCATTGATATCATTAATTATTCCCAACCTAGAATAGTTAATCAAGTCCATAATAATGCTTTGATTTATCCTTAGGACATGATGATGTTTAGAAACCCTCAACATCATTAGCCTCCATACCTAGAGTAGTTATTCAAATAACATTTAAATGCTGACATCAATGGAATCCCATTAATATCATTAGCTATTTCTAACCTAGAATAGTTAATCAAGTTCACTATCCCACATTTCAGGGTGATCATACATCGTTAATGATTCCTACTAGCATCATTAGTTTCCCTTACCTAGGATCAAGTAATCAAATCCAAGGAAATACCAAGATTAATCATGACTCGGAATAGTTAATCAAGTTCGTTCCAGCTTTTCATTCAATTCAATATTTGTTCCTTCTTAAAATCGATATCAACATTTATATATACCAAACAAGAAAACTAACCATTTCAATATTGTATTAATTAAAAATCATAGGGATTGAACATCTACCCGACAATACTATCCATTCATCTCGGGTACAATTTGGAGTTTGGCCATGAGCTACATGTTAGTTATGGATCTAATTCCTGGTTTAGTATTTAGATTTCAGGTTTTGTATTGCTGTGTATATAAGATATTTACTTCATCCGTTCATTGAATCCAATCAAGTCGCATCATCTCTTAATTCCGCATACTGTTACATATTACCTATTGACTCCTCTGTTTTTACATGGACTAGAAATGTTACCACCTCAGAGGACCAGGAACTTATGGAAAGGCAGCTGGATTTGATAAAGGTTTGATATTTCTTCCAAATAAATTCTTTAAGTAAATTAATACAGCATATCATATTTCTTTTTATTTGCTTAACTAATTATCTGGAATGGATGTTACAATTACTTGGAGATGCATCATTTTTATGGGCGAATATGCTCATCAACTCACTAAGGCTTATTTTATATAAATTTAGATTCATGTACTACTTTTTTAAAAATTGTATGTTTTATGTATAAAGCTCATTTTTAGTTCTCATATTATTTTGGTGTAATATGGCCTCTTTTAATAGTCATCTCTTGTTTCAGCAGCCAAATACGCAGTCGAAACCACAAAAGGAAGGTTCAGAAGCTGAACAATTTTAGGAGGAAAATCTGAATATCCCAGTCAAAAACTTGCAAGGGAAGGTGAAAGCGATCCACACCTGTTCTCATGCATATTCTCAAAAGGTAGGGAAAATGACCGCTGTGGTTTTGAGATTTGTTAAGCTGCTTTTCATGTATTGTAAAAGTCTAATTCTTTCCCTTTTCTCCCATGGTTTTGTTACTGCAAAAATTTGCGCTCATCTGCAGGAAACCTGAAGGTATATTTTCTTTCTAGTCAATCCATTCCTTGTCTAAATTTCTTAAGCTTTCTTTATTGTCTTTTCTCTGAGATAGTTCTGTTCAATTGCATGTAGACTTACCTGTCAGCAGTTGAGTTTAGGGAGAAATTTGGGATGGCAAAAGATGTCTTCTATAAGTTGCCCAAATGGAAGCAGAATAAGCTTAAAAATGGCCCTTCAACTATTTTGAGTCTCCCTCGTACCTCAGCTTTTCCTTCAGCTCCCTGCTGTTGAGATTGCAGGTGGAAAAGACTTGCTTGTGAATCTGTGAAAATTCTTCTTGTGCAAAAGTTATATGGCATCGTTAAGTACTCCCTTCAATATTCTAAATAACAAACCTTTTGTTTCTGACGACAGAGGACGAACTTGGTTTCTCGAGAATTTAAAAGGGACAGGCATCAATGCATTTTCAGCTGCTTCTGCCCCCAGGAAGCTTGTTTTCTCGGTTGATTAAAAACAATCAAAGAATTTCCCCGTTTCCCTTTCCTTTTCCTCCCCTGTATTTGAATGTCTAGTTTGTATTTACTTTTTTCCTTTCTTTTTTGGGTTGAGTTAGTTCTTTGTTACTCTTTTATGGTCGCAGGTTGATTGAGAGCTTGAATTTTTGTTTTTCATTTTCAGATGAAATCAAATTGTGTTTTCATTGGAGAGTAGGAGCTTGAAAATGATGGAAAATTAGGTGCATTGTACAACCGAGACAATGGCATCAAAAGTTGTTGTATGAAGGAATTAGGGGCGTCATAAACTGATAGGGAGAGCTTAAAACATGTAGTAGCCAACAATTAAAATGGCTTTGTGATTATATCTTATCTTTAATCCATCAAAAACTTGAAACCATTAGAAAAGAAGAAAACAAAAGGTAGAAGGAAGATAATATCATATGTTGCGCCCTTTAAGGGATCACAAAAGAGTCAAATATTCTCTTTTTAGTTGTATTTCCATAAATGAATAAATCGTACTGGTAAGAAGAAATTGAAAACATAATTTGAATCCATGGTATAAATTAAGATTTTAGATCATACAAACAACAATTGTAATAGGTAAAGACTCCATCATTGGAAAGACTAAAGCATAAAGCATGAACATAACAAGAGAAGGAGAAAATCTTGCAAACCTGTGGAAGTGAAGCTAGTGCGATAGAGCACAAACAAAAGCAGAACAGTTGATTTTAAGAAGAAACTTATCCAAGTTCAAGAAGGTTTTGGGCTTATTTTACCTAATATGACATGGAGTGAGGTCTAGATTATTTTTCCAAAGTAGGGAGAATTTTTAGCATTCAAAAGAAGAAGTTTCCTCGTCTATGAAATAAACCTACAAGTCAGCAATATTCAAGACCAAATAAATCTTTTTTATTTTATTTTTATGTTGCTGCAACTTAAGATTTTTATTTAAAATTCATATTTTGTGTTTTAAGGTTAATAAACATCAATTGGGCTTAGATTCTAAGCATTTGGATCTAATTGTAAGTGCGGTTTATACAAATCCACATCTTTGGATATTTTAGGGATGATGCGAACCGGCCCAAAAACACCAGCAAGGACCCATTACATGATTAGGGGCTTGGTTCCTGGTTTTCAAAGTTCAACCCAAGTCATAATTGCAAGGACCATTGAAGTATCTATGTGTAGGAGGGGTCCAGCCCAGCTTTATTTGGGCCATGAAGTGAGCACAATGAAGGAGCCAAAAGAATCCTACTACAACTTGGAAACATGGATTGATGGGCTGGATGGAAGAGAATAAATAAACCTTATGGGCTTTATTTAATTTTGTTAGCTACAGCCCAAGGCTTGTTTGGGCTTAATTAAGACTTTGTTTTCAGCTAGGATCCAAGGCTTGCTTGGATTAAGTTATGGGCTTTCAATTTAGGATTTTGGGTCAGTTTTGAATGGACCTCATTTAAGTCCACATAAGGGGTCCATTAGGGTTACTTTTAAGAACTATTTAAACTCATGTAACCCTAATTTCAGCAGCCATTGAATAATTTTAATTCTGAACTTTTTAGTTTATGTGTGAGAGTGATTCTTGCATTCTTAAGTTCTTGAACGAACTGAATCAGACTTATCGAAGATTAACTGGCTTCGTGGCGTCATTCTACTCATTCCAATAGTGGTGGTGCCTTGGGGCAGGTTTCCATTGTGTCACACTCTTATCAGACCTATTTCGGCTTTACGGGATGAGATCTCATTCTTGGTTATGGGTTGCATGACCACGTGATCACGAGGTTCGCATCAGGTGTTATCAGAGCTATGCTCCGAAACAAGGTCATATCATTCTGTTATTTTCGTGCCTTTTTTTTAGTGTTCCTTGAAGTTTTCTAGTGTTTGTGTTCATCTCCTTGTTCTTCGTGTCAGCGTCATCTAATCAAAAAAAAAGTTCCATTTCATTGTTTTCTCTCTCTTCATTTCAGTATATTAAGATAAAAAAAACAGAAAAGAAAAGAAAAGAAAGAGAGATAGAGGCATTAGTTGAAATTTGAAGAATCATTGAAATCTTGCCGCAGAAAACACTACTCTGGGGAAACATAAGTAAAGCACATCGGAATCAATTGGAAATTCATATTCCATCTATTAGGGTTGAGATAGGATCATATATCAAATTTGGGCTTATTCTAATATTGATTTCTTGAGGTCGTTTTTCGAGATTCATTTCTACCGCAGAAACACTACCTTAGTGAACCCTTAGACAAACACTTTAGAATCAATTAAAACTTTACATTCTGTGTCTTAAGGTTTCTATCGCATGATATCTTAACTTGGGGCTTATTTCGATATCGAATACTAGAGTTTTCAATTGGAGGTTCATTTCTGCCGCAAATTGATCACACAAGGGTTTGAGTACTTAGAAGTACGAGAACGACCTATAACTTGAGTGTTGTTTTTATTTTAGTATTTCAATACTAAATATTGAATTTGAGGTCATTTCGAGGTTGTTTGGTCTGGGTTTTCAATTCTGTAACGTAAAAATGCGTAAGAGGTTAGATTCTGCTCAAGTCTCAAAAAGTAATCCTTACTGTTTAGTTTTGTCCAATTCTCTATTTTTGTTCTATCTTCCGTTACCTAGGAGTCAAGTAATTGTTTTTGCTAGTATTTGCTTCTATTTTATTTCGTGTCTTCGTATCGTCCACAATTTCTACGAATTTGCATTGCTACTCGCGAAATCGTAATCGTAGTTTTGTTTTGCTTTGTTTTCAGTATTTTTATTGCTTCTTGAGTCTGAAAATCAACCACAACACATATCTAGTGCAATGATAATAACTTTACTAAGTTGAAAGTTTCATCTTTCATCTCTTGAAAAGATTTGAAGACCATATAAGGATGTAAGTGATTATAATACAAGGTGATAACTCCTTTCCATAAGTTTCAAACCTTTTCCCCTTCTCTTGAAGTATTAATTTAATTATGATGCAACTTTGGTAACACATGCATGACTAGGTTGTTTTCTATCTAACTCGTTACAATAAAAGGGTAAAATATGAATTGGATTGTTTTCCAATAATCTACTCCTACACCAACAAACATAACAAAAAATAAAAATATTAACAATTTAGAGATAGTTATAATTTAGTTTTAGGTAATTGTTATTAACAACACATTACCATAACCTAACGAGAGTTATTGTTGTGCCTTAAAAGCCTGAACATGCATAATTAGCTTAATTGTATGTGAAGAAGACTTTAGGACCATAACTATATCAAAAACAATTTAGCCATTAGTAGCTTTTTCAATCATTACTATTATGCAAAGAAACTTATGTATGTTATAAAACTTATAAATATAACAAACAACCCCCAATTTGTTTTGTACATTTCATGGTTGTTTAATCATGCACGAGTATTTGGCTCCCAGCTATTCATTTGAATGGAGCCAAACTCCTTTGGTTATAGGAAATAGAATAGTGACACAAGATGTTCGTCAACATTCATATAGTGTATGTTGCCAAACACATATAGGATAAACACTATAATAGACCTTCACAACATCTCATTATCAAAATGAATATCAGGAATATATAATTACATCAATTTATATGTAACACCACCACCCTACATAATTCGTATGTTGGCATATAAGATAATTAGAAATAAAACACATACGAAACAAGGAATATATATATAACAATCTCAGGTGTATGCATACTCTCCTGATAACATTATCCATAACCATACATATACATTACTAAATTATATGATCACAAATACATAGGATTAAAAATACTAAAACAATTGAAATCTTCTATTTAATAAAAAAATATAAATTTATGACCATCATTTATAACTTTGAAGTGATAATGATGCGGACCAGCCCAAAAACAACAGCAATGACCCATTACATGTCCCAAATGGTCCAATGACGCGATCTAAGACAAAGGCATTGAAAGAGGCAATGAATGCATTGGTTTTGAAGGTTTCAACCAGGTCAGAATTGCAAGGTCCAGGAGACCCTAGTACATCTTATCCATGTGCAGGAAGGGTCCAATGCAACCTTATTTGGGCTAAGAAGTGAGGACAGCAAATGAGCCAAAAGAATCCTACTACAACATGGGATTAATGGGCTTGAGGGAAGACTATAAAAGAAAAGCCTTATGGGCTTTATTTAATTTTGTTAGCTACAGCCCAAGGCTTGTTTGGGCTTAATTAAGACTTTGTTTTCAGCTAGGATCCAAGGCTTGCTTGGATTAAGTTATGGGCTTTCAATTTAGGATTTTTGGGTCAGTTTTGACTGGACCTCATTTAAGTCCACATAAAAGGTCCATTAGGGTTACTTTTAAGAACTATTTAAACAAATGTAACCCTAATTTCGGGAGCCATTGATTAATTTTAATTCTGAACTTTTCAGTTTATGTGTGAGAGTGATTCTTGCATTCTTCAATTCTTGAACGAACTGAATCCGACTTATCAAAGATTAACTGGCTTCGTGGCGTCATTCTACTCATTCCAATAGTGCCGGTGCCTTGGGGCAGGTTTCCATTGTGTCACACTCCTATCAGACCTATTTCGGCTTTCCGGGATCAGATTTCAGTCTTTGTTGTGGGTTGCGTGACCACGTGATCACGAGGTTCGCATCACTTTTGTTGAGTTTGCTTATAATAGAACTGTGCATTCGACCACTAGTTTTTCTCCTTTTAAAATTGTTTATTGTTTTAATCCACTAACTACTATGGATTTAATTCCTTTACCTTGTGAAGAAAGGGTAAGTTTAGATGGTGAACAAAAGGCAAAGATGGTGAGACAACTTCATGAAGGAGTTCGACTGCAAATAGAGAAAAAGAACAAACTTTACGCTTCGAAAGCAAATAAGGGACGTAAATTGGTTGTCTTCCACCCCGGTGATTGGGTTTGGGTGCACATGCGAAAGGAACGATTTCCTAACCAAAGGAAATCAAAATTACAGCCTCGTGGTGATGGTCCATTTCAATATTTGGAGAGAATAAATGACAACGCATACAAAATTGATCTTCCTGGTGAGTATAGTGTTAGTGCTACCTTTAATGTTGCTGATCTTATGTTGTTTGACACAGATATTGATTCGAGGTCGAATCCTTTCGAGGAGAGAGGGGATGATGCGGACCAGCCCAAAAACAACAGCAAGGACCCATTACATGTCCCAAATGGACCAATGACGCGATCTAAGACAAAGGCATTGAAAGAGGCAATGAATGCATTGGTTTTGAAGGTTTCAACCAGGTCAGAATTGCAAGGACCATTGGAGTATCAAGAGGAGACCCTAGTACAACTTATCCATGTGCAGGAAGGGTCCAATACAACCTTATTTGGGCCATGAAGTGAGGACAGCAAATGAGCCAAAAGAATCCTACTACAACATGGGATTAATGGGCTTGAGGGAAGACCATAAAAGAAAAGCCTTATGGTCTTTATTTAATTTTGTTAGCTACAGCCCAAGGCTTGTTTGGGCTTAATTAAGACTTTGTTTTCAGCTAGGATCCAAGGCTTGCTTGGATTAAGTTATGGGCTTTCAATTTAGGATTTTTGGGTCAGTTTTGACTGGACCTCATTTAAGTCCACATAAGGGGTCCATTAGGTTACTTTTAAGAACTATTTAAACTCATGTAACCCTAATTTCGACAGCCATTGATTGATTTTAATTCTGAACTTTTCAGTTTATGTGTGAGAGTGATTCTTGCATTCTTCAGTTCTTGAACGAACTGAATCTGACTTATTGAAGATTAACTGGTTTCGTGGCCTCATTCTACTCATTCCAATAGTGCTGGTGCCTTGGGGCAGGTTTCCATTGTGTCACACTCCTATCAGACCTATTTTGGCTTTCCGGGATCAGAATTCAGTCTTTGTTGTGGGTTGCGTGACCACGTGATCACGAGGTTCACATCACTTTTGTTGAGTTTGCTTATAATAGAACTGTGCATTCGACCACTAGTTTTTCTCCTTTTGAAATTGTTTATGGTTTTAATCCACTAACTACTATGGATTTATTTCCTTTACCTTGTGAAGAAAGGGTAAGTTTAGATGGTGAACAGAAGGCAAAAATGGTGAGACAACTTCATGAAGGAGTTCGACTGCAAATAGAGAAAAAGAACAGACTTTACACTTCTAAAGCAAATAAGGGAAGTAAATTGGTTGCCTTCCACCCCGGTGATTGGGTTTGGGTGCGCATGCGAAAGGAACGATTTCCTAACCAAAGGAAATCAAAATTACAGCCTCATGGTGATGGTCCATTTCAATATTTGGAGAGAATAAATGACAACGCATACAAAATTGATCTTCCTGGTGAGTATAGTGTTAGTGCTACCTTTAATGTTGCTGATCTTACGTTGTTTGACACAGATATTGATTCGAGGTTGAATCCTTTCGAGGAGAGAGGGGATGATGCGGACCAGCCCAAAAACAACAGCAAGGACCCATTACATGTCCCAAATGGTCCAATGACGCGATCTAAGACAAAGGCATTGAAAGAGGCAATGAATGCATTGGTTTTGAAGGTTTCAACCAGGTCAGAATTGCAAGGACCATTGGAGTATCAAGAGGAGACCCTAGTACATCTTATCCATGTGCAGGAAGGGTCCAATACAACCTTATTTGGGCCATGAAGTGAGGACAGCAAATGAGCCAAAAGAATCCTACTACAACATGGGATTAATGGGCTTGAGGGAAGACCATAAAAGAAAAGCCTTATGGGCTTTATTTAATTTTGTTAGCTACAGCCCAAGGCTTGTTTGGGCTTAATTAAGACTTTGTTTTCAGCTAGGATCCAAGGCTTGCTTGGATTAAGTTATGGGCTTTCAATTTAGGATTTTTGGGTCAGTTTTGACTGGACCTCATTTAAGTCCACATAAAAGGTCCATTAGGGTTACTTTTAAGAACTATTTAAACAAATGTAACCCTAATTTCGGGAGCCATTGATTAATTTTAATTCTGAACTTTTCAGTTTATGTGTGAGAGTGATTCTTGCATTCTTCAATTCTTGAACAAACTGAATCCGACTTATCGAAGATTAACTGGCTTCGTGGCGTCATTCTACTCATTCCAATAGTGTTGGTGCCTTGGGGCAGGTTTCCATTGTGTCACACTCCTATCAGACCTATTTCGGCTTTCCGGGATCAGATTTCAGTCTTTGTTGTGGGTTGCGTGACCACGTGATGATGAGGTTCGCATCAGATAACTAAATAAAACATAAACATTCATTAATTACATTTTTTTTCATTCTGTTTGGTACTGATGTAATATCATAAAATATGGAAACCTTACAACTAGCTTAGTTGTCATGCCAATCTAGTTTTGAAGAGCGTACAAAGAACATGCCAACTGTAAAATGCTAAAATTTGGAATAAAAATAATATTATATTTAGCAAGGCACTAACAATTAATGCATATGTTTACTTTACTTTCTCTAATCTTCCCCCTAATTTCATTATTTCATCTGTTAACATAAACATATCTAACTTTTGAGAAGTAGCTGCTTTTTCCTTCTTTGAGAACATTGGTGCCATTGTTACAGATTCATTGCCCTCTTCTTGATGGTCTTAACCTTCAAAGCATAAAATAAATTCAAAACACATTAAGAACATAATGATCGATTCTTGACTACGGTTAAAATGTTAGTTCCAAATGGATAATTGTGATTTCAAAGTGGATGGAAAAGCACTTTGTTCTGCATAGTCCAACATAATCATAATTGTGTTCATTTGAGTAAATCGTCGGTTGGGTTACTTAAGGTATTCAAGAAACAATGTAGTCTCAAGGAGTGAACGATGTTGTCTGACTACATTTCTCAAAGTTGGGAAGGGTTGTTTTTCACAGGTTTACAAATATTGACTATAGTTCCATGGTTATTGTTGTTGTGTTTTTCTCATTGTGGAGTACTGGGTTATTCTATTTGTGTTTTCTAATGCTTGAAGTGTTTATTAGTAATTCTTGTGCAATATCCTTTGTAAGCGTATTGCTAGAAACAGTTTGTTTCCAAAATCATTTGTGTATATAAAGTTGTTGCAAACTGAAAGTAGGAGGACGTGTGGAGATTTTAATTCTAGGGTGACAATCCATGTCCGTGTAAGTCCAGTTTGTAATGCTTGCTTTAAGCAGGTGTAATTGATATGTTCTGGTGCAATTTCTAATAATCCAGTTACCTTTTTTGTGCTAACTAGTTCTTTAGTCATATTTTCTTGATTTTGTAGTTCATAATCCTTGATGCCACAAAGTTATATTGTGTTTGTCACTTGCTTTTCTCAGAAATTCATAGGCATGACATTTATCTGCTTGCTGGTCTGATTTCAATGGGGTCAAGCATAGTATTAGCATGATATCTCTCGATCTCTATTCATTGCTCTTGTTCACTTATTTGCAGGTACTTCACACTTTCTAACCTGGGAATGATTGGTGTGGATCGATTTGATGCCATCCTGCTCCCTGGAACTGCAAGTGTTTCACAAGCTTCATACCTGCTGGATTCTCTACAAGAGGCTACTAAACATAGTTTGCTCGTTATTAGTGATTGATGTATGGTTTGGTTTATTCATCTGGATGGTTAGTGAAGGCAGCAATTATGGATATTGGAGCATCACAACCAATTGCTATAGGAACCAAGGATGGCTGAATTGACATGAAGAATCAGATGTCAGTAACAAGTATACTATTAGTTTCTGAAAAAGGTTGTTTCTTTATGAAAAATAGTTTAATTTATATTTCTCATACTATAAAACTGTAAATGCTATATCTACAGGTAAATGTTACAGCCGATCACCGTGTAATCTATGGTGCTTAATTGGCTGCCTTCTTGCAAACACTGGCAAAGATTATTGAGGACCAGAAAGATCATACCTTCTAATCAAAATCCTGCCACCAAAGTAGGCCATATCGTTGTCAAATTTGTTCTTAATAGAAACTGAATGATCACCCATTGTTGAGTGTCTTGTCCATTAAATAGAAAATAAACTGATTTACAAGCCCTAGCTACAAATCTGGGCTAAGCATGGAAGTATCAGTGTTCTACTAAAACACTACTATTTACAGCTCTAATAAATTTCCTAATTAATATATAATCACATCTCATGACATCCCCCCTCAAATTGATGCTGGTCGATCAAGAAGCATCAATTTGTCAACTAAGAATTTATGCCAATGTTGAGAGAGAGTGATGCGGACCAGACTTTACGCTTCTAAAGCAAATAAGGGATGTAAATTGGTTGTCTTCCACCCCGGTGATTTGGTTTGGGTGCACATGCGAAAGGAACGATTTCCTAACCAAAGGAAATCAAAATTCCAGCCTCGTGGTGATGGTCCATTTCAAGTTTTGGAGAGAATAAATGACAATGCATACAAAATTGATCTTCCTGGTGAGTATAGTGTTAGTGCTACCTTTAATGTTGCTGATCTTACGTTGTTTGACACAGATATTGATTCGAGGTCGAATCCTTTCGAGGAGAGAGGGGATGATGCGGACCAGCCCAAAAACAACAGCAAGGACCCATTACATGTCCCAAATGGTCCAATGACGCGATCTAAGACAAAGGGATTGAAAGAGGCAATGAATGCATTGGTTTTGAAGGTTTGAACCAGGTCAGAATTGCAAGGAACATTGGAGTATCAAGAGGAGACCCTAGTACATCTTATCCATGTGCAGGAAGGGTCGAATACAACCTTAGTTGGGCCATGAAGTGAGGACAGCAAATGAGCAAAAAGAATCCTAATACAACATGGGATTAATGGGCTTGATGGAAGACTATAAAAGAAAAGCCTTATGGGTTTTATTTAATTTTTTTAGCTATAGCCCAAGGCTTGTTTGAGCTTAATTAAGACTTTGTTTTCAGCTAGGATCCAAGGCTTGCTTGGACTATGTTATGGGCTTTCAATTTAGGATTTTTGGGTCAATTTTGACTGGAACTCATTTAAGTCCACATAAGGGGTCCATTAGGGTTACTTTTTAAGAACTATATAAACTCATGTAACCCTAATTTCGGCAGCCATTGATTAAACTTAATTCTGAACTTTTCAGTTTATGTTTGATAGTGATTCTTGCATTCTTAAGTTCTTGAACGAACTGAATGTGACTTATCAAAGATTAACTGGCTTCGTGGCGTCATTCTACTCATTCCAATAGTGCTTGATGTGGACCAACCCAAAAACAACAGCAAGGACCCATTACATGTCCCAAATGGTCCAATGACGCGATCTAAGACAAAGGCACTGAAAGAGACAATGAATGCAGTGGTTTTGAAAGTTTCAACCAGGTCAGAATTGCAAGGACCATTGGAGTATCAAGAGGAGACCCTGGTACATCTTATCCATATGCAGGAAGGGTCCAATACAACTTTATTTGGGCCATGAAGTGAGGACAGCGAATGAGCCAAAAGAATCCTACTACAACATGGGATTAATGGGCTTGAGGGAAGATTATAATAGAAAAGCCTTATGGGCTTTATTTAATTTTGTAAGCTACAGCCCAAGGCTTGTTTGGGCTTAATTAAGACTTTGTTTTCAGCTAGGATCCAAGGCTTGCTTTGATTAAGTTATGGGCTTTCAATTTAGGATTTTTGGGTCAGTTTTGACTGGACCTCATTTAAGTCCACATAAGGGGTCCATTAGGGTTACTTTTAAGAACTATTGGAATGAGTAGAATGACGCCACGAAGGCAGTTAATCTTTGATAAGTCGGATTCAGTTCGTTCAAGAACTGAAGAATGCAAGAATCACTCTCACATATAAACTGAAAAGTTCAGAATTAAGTTTAATCAATGGCTGCCAAAATTAGGGTTACATGTGTTTAAATAGTTCTTAAAAGTAACCCTAATGGACCCCTTATGTGGACTTAAATGAGGTCCAGTCAAAACTGACCCAAAAATGCTAAATTGAAAGCCTATAACTTAATCCAAGCAAGTCTTGGATCCTAGCTGAAAACAAAGTCTTAATTTGGAATGAGTAGAATGACGCCACGAAGGCAGTTAATCTTCGATAAGTCGGATTCAGTTCGTTCAAGAACTAAAGAAAGCAAAAATCACTCTCAGACAAACTGAAAAATTCAGAATTAAAATTCATCAATGGCTGCCGAAATTTAGGTTACATGAGTTTAAATAGTTCTTTAAAAAGTAGCCCTAATGGACCCCTTATGTGGACTTAAATGAGATCCACTCAAAACTGGCCCAAAACCCTAAGTTGGAAAGCTCATGACTTAATCCAAAGAAGCCTTGGATCCTAGCTGAAAACAAAGTATTAATTAAGCGCAAACAAGCTTTGGGCTGTAGCTAACAAAATTAAATAAAGTTCATAAGTCTTATTTATAGCCTTCCATCAAGCCCCTTAATCCTAGAAACAAAAGGAAAAGGTAGCCCATAAGTCCTTGTTGGTGTTTCTAGGCTGGTTAAACCTTAAGTCACCCACGATGGGGATTCGGCTAGGAGCTTAGGTTTAAAAGGAAGACCATTCCAGCCAATTGGGGGTTTTCCTTGGGTTTTAGCTTGTATTTCTTTCAACTATGTTGGGTTTTCAACTTGGGATTAATTTGGTTAGATTGCATTTGTTGATATTGATGGGTTCAACTCAATTATGGAGGTGATGGTTTCGGCAAAATCTGATTTGGTTTGACACAAGTCAACCCAACTATACAGGGAAATTAGTCAAGCCAATGATGATTTTGGGGGCTGGTTGTTTCCGTGTATTGTTCCGAATATGTTACTTAGTTTTTATGTTGTTTTAGGTGGGGGGTTTTCACCTAAATTAACTGGTTTCAAGTATTAGACTTGTGTTAGCTGAAAGCCTAAAGGTTTGCAACCCTATATGGGTCCATTAGGGTTTAATTATCTTAGAACTTCATAATGTTTTCCTTGCTGAAATTTCAGCGGCCTTCAGATAATAATATTATTGTGTTTTGCTTGAAGCAAATGCATTTTTGCTGTGACAGAAGAAAACTTAATTTATCAACGTATAACTGATGCGAACCTCGTGCTCACGTGGTCACGCAACCCACAACAAAGACTGAAATCTGATCCCGGAAAGCCGAAATAGGTCTGATAGGAGTGTGACACAATGAAAACCTGCCCCAAGGCATCAACACTATTGGAATGAGTAGAATGACGCCATGAAGCCAGTTAATCTTCGATAAGTCGGATTCAGTTTGTTCAAGAACTGAAGAATGCAAGAATCACTCTCACACATAAACTGAAAAGTTCAGAATTAAAATTAATCAATGGCTGCCGAAATTAGGGTTACATGAGTTTAAATAGTTCTTAAAAGTAACCCTAATGGACCCCTTATGTGGACTTAAATGAGGTCCAGTCAAAACTGACCCAAAAATCCTAAATTGAAAGCCCATAACTTAATCCAAGCAAGCCTTGGATCCTAGCTGAAAACAAAGTCTTAATTAAGCCCAAACAAGCCTTGGGCTGTAGCTAACAAAATTAAATAAAGACCATAAGGCTTTTCTTTTATGGTCTTCCCTCAAGCCCATTAATCCCATGTTGTAGTAGGATTCTTTTGGCTCATTTGCTATCCTCACTTCATGGCCCAAATAAGGTTGGATTGGACTCTTTCTGGACATGGATAAGATGTACTAGGGTCTCCTCTTGATACTCCAATGGTCCTTGAAATTCTGACCTAGTTGAAACCTTCAAAACCAATGCATTCATTGCCTCTTTCAATGCCTTTGTCTTAGATCGCGTCATTGGACCATTTGGAACATGTAATGGGTCCTTCCTGTTGTTTTTGGGCTGGTCCGCATCAATAACTGACATAGTGATTTCAATTCAAGAATTCACATTATACATTGAGGTAGATTTGCTGAAATACCATTCCCTTTCACTAAGATGGTCCTCCATGAAGTTTCTCTGCAAAATCACTATCATTCACTAAATCTTCTGGGAAAGAGTTAGTATTCTCAACTGAAAGGCATGGTGGCTCAACCTCACAACTAATTTTCTCTCCAACAATGAATGTGGAACGCTCTGCTTTCTATCATCGATTAGCTCATTGAGAGATAGATAAGTAGATGTGGATGTAGCAGTATGAGTTGTCTCTTGAATACTTCTCATGGGAGGCAGATACCCCACCATTATATCAGAAGCAAGTACCAAATTCAAGTGGTTCTCCTTTGCTTCCAAAGGGCCAATTGATTCAATAGATGGCATGCCTCTTTTGACTCGCGTACAACCTCTTTCATCAAGATATGTCTCAACATCATCATCAAAAGACCTGCTGCTAGATTCATCCTGGGCTAATCTTGTCACAGTATTGGACTTATAGATAGATATGCAACACCAGCTGCAAAATATGATGATGATTGCTTTACTGGTTCCTTTTGCTGCTCACATCCTTTTCTTCTCTTCACTCCAGCAGTCATAAGCAACCTAAACATCTTTGAAAAAGTAAGTAGATAAGAGGCAATGCCCCATGAAGTTGGATGTTTTTAGAGCAACAATTGGGATGTATGCATGAAAGTGAATCAGATTAACCCCCCCTTGCCAATTAACATTTCACTTCTCTTAAACCTGAACCAAACACAACCTGATAGTCATGCATAAGAATAACAGTGTGTGACAGTTGATAAAAACGCCTTTTCAAAATAAATTCTCCGTTTGCTTCAGAAGCTATCCTTGAAGCCTGAACACCCCAACATCATTCCCAGCAGCCGCTTTCTACACTTGATCTATCTCATGACAGAAAGCAACAGTTTTAAGATAAGCCTGCATTTGAAGCTCAGAGAATTTTTCAGGCACCTAGATAAACATGAAATGAGCAAATAAGAAATATGCACACATTTTGATGGGATACATGCATCCCTATGATATGATAAATAATTTGTGTCAAGCACACCACCTTTCGTAACTCCTAGTATAGTCACCAAGCACATGGTAAATATGAAATCAATCAACATCAAAAATAACGAAGTGATACAAATTCTAGAAAGCATTCACATGAAAACTCTTAATCAAGAGCGATGCATTCAAGAACTGACCTTCTTGACTTTTTGATACCTTTGTCTGTTTTCAGCAACCAATTTCTCTCTCATCTACAAAATAGGAGATGGACAACTAAAATCACAACAAAGCAATGTGGTGGAGAAAGCTGAAACATTTTATCTCATATGAAATCAAAACTAGTATACACCAACATTTACCTGGACCAGAAGATCAAGTTGCATTGATGGTGGCAGATCTCCTAAGACAGCAGGATCAGCCTTCCCATGTGGCTGCAAAATGGATCACACTCAACTGTAAAGTTAAAAAATGGACAAAGTTGCAAGCACAGGAGCAAATAAATTCCAGAAAGAATAGAGTCTGCTTCTGGAAGAATAGTCCTAGGAGAGCAACCACACATAGCATATACCACTAAATTTCCTATTTCAAGTATTAACTAGAAAAAGATAAACCAATGAAGAAAGCATCAATGCATCCCTGGTTTATAGGGCACTTGAACTTTGTTCCTGATATGGAATAGTTCTCACACTTCAAAGAAAAATAGAAAAGCATAAAAACTACAATCTGCATGAACTCCCATTACAACAATGATTCCATGTATCAAAGTTGTGCATACTTACCAGTATCATCTCTTCATCAACATCACTGCCTTCCTCCTCAACCACCATAGATGCTGCCAATCTAAACTCAACACAATCAACAGATTAAACCAGAATTGGAAAGAGCATAGTATGACAGTTAGACAGACAGCTTACATTTAATCTAACTTCTCCTGATTGCAACTCTTTGCTGCCACGTGATCTCTTCCCATATTAATTCCTTCAATGTTAGTATGATCGGGCAAATTTCCTTGCCTTTTGTGTTTTTCTTGTGCTTCTCACTCTGGTTCTCAAACTTCAATGAAAAATTAAACGCTTAGCATCATTTCAAAGTACAAATCAGACAAAAACAAACACAACACAGTGAACGCAGACTCTTAGCAAGCACAATGAGCAGGCATTTTTGGCAACCTGGTACACGTCATGTTAAGATAAATCTCAATGTGCAATTAGGCATTCAAGAACTGAGCTGCTTGTCCTGACAACTTTTCCCTTTTCTGCAAATGATCTCTCTCTCATCTACCTAAGAGACCTAATTAACGGGCAGAGGAACAAAACTAACATGTCACACAAAGATGGAATGAACAGCCCATCTGATTAAGAAACCATACCAGAAGATCAAGTTGCATTAATGGGGGCAAAGAAGCTAAGACAGCTGGGTCTTCAACCTCATTCATTTAGAGCAAAATAAATTAAATACATTAACTATGACATATTTTTCATTTTCACGTAAGTTTCAAAATAATATTTAGTGAAGAATGGCTGAATGGCTGGCAGCTTTAAGAGCAGTCTTCACTTCTTAAAGAAGAACGTCCTGATACAACAAAATTACAGGGTTTGAACTTGCAAAACAAAAGAAGTGAAGAAATGGACCGATACAATTGCACTTGTTAACACAAAATCAAGAGAACTTTTTTACTCATGTCCATTTCTTTACCAAATTCATCTCTTCATCTCCATCTCCATCTCTATCCCTATCCTCCACTGCAGCAGCAGCAGATGTGGATGCATTGTTATTTAAGCTCCCACATTCCTCAGCAGCAATGGACGCTGCAAGCCTAAATCAACACAACATTGAAACAATCATCAAAAGTTGTTCTCCAAGCAAAGAAAAAAACCACAAAAAAGGTAAACATACGTACATTCCAACAAGCTTTTCGGGCACACGTTTATTCTCTTCCAAAATCTTCGTTTGCTTGCCCTTCTTATTAGCAGCATTCTGCTTCTCAAGATCCTTTTCCAGTTCTTTCAGCCTCATTGACTTCAGCTGTGTTATAAAAAAATCAAATTTGAAAAAGTTTTCTAGGTGTGGTGTTTCAATCTAATGTGGAAGAAGACAGCGAAGCGACCATGGCTAGGTTCTTGCATGGTTTAAATCGTGAGATTACAGATAGAGTTGAAATGCAACACTATGTTGAGTTGACAGATATGGTGCATCAAGCCATAAAGGTGGAGGAACAACTCAAACAAAAAGGATTGGTTAGGAGGGGACAACCTATGGCTAACACCAGCCCATGGAAGACAACCCCGAAAATGGATGAGCAGCTATAACATAAGCCAAAATTTGAATCCTTTAAGAATTCCAAACCAACGACCGTTGCTGCTTTAGGTAACACCGAAACTTCAAGTTCTCAAACACGTGATATTAAGTGTTTTAAATGCCAGGGGCGGGGACACATAGCCAGCCAGTGTGTAAACAAAAGGGTGATGGTGATAAACGCCCAAGGAGAGCTTGAGTCAGAGAATGAGGAAGATGATAATGACATGCCACCTCTGGAGGATGCTGATGATGAGCAAAGTGATGTGGTTGGAGATTTATTGGTAGCAAGGCGAGTTCTCAATATGCAGGTTAAGGAGGAAGAAAGTAACCAAAGGGAGAACTTGTTTCATACTCGGTGCTTTGTGAAAAACAAAGTTTGCAGTGTCATTATCGATGGAGGGAGCTGCACAAATGTAGCCAGCACTTATTTGGTGGAGAAATTGGCCTTAACTACCTTGAAACATCCTCACCCTTATCGGCTTCAGTGGCTGAATGAATGTGGTGAAATCAAGGTGACAAGGCAAGTATTGGTGGCACTATCCATTGGTAAATATGAGGATGAGGTGCTTTGTGATGTGGTTACTATGCATGCATGCCATTTACTACTGGGAAGACCATGGCAGTATGATCGGAGGGTTACGCATGGATTCACAAATAGGTATTCTTTCACTCATAAAAAGCAACCTATTATTCTTTTGCCATTGAATCCAGAACAGGTCAGGGAGGACCAATTAAAGTTACAAAGATCAAGTGAACAAAAGAAAGAAAAAGAAATGAAAGCTGAAATTGAAAAAAAAGATTTTCAAAAAAAAGAAAGAGAGAAAAACATTGATCAGAGAGAAAAAGAAAGAGAAGGGATTTCGGCCATAGTGAGAGCACGAGAGGAAAAATTCAAATACATTGCAAAAAAAAGTGAGATCAAGAGAGCATTATTTTCACACCAGCCCCTTATTATACTCATGTACAAGGAGGCTCTTTTATGTACTAACGATCTCGTCGGTGCTTTGCCGAGCGATATTGTTTCTCTTTTGCAGGAGTTTGAAGATGTCCTTCCCGAAGATGTGTAGGTGAATTATTAGAGAAGGGGTATGTGCGTGAAAGCATGAGTCCTTGTGCAGTTCCGGTGCTATTAGTTCCTAAGAAGGATGGAACATGGAGGATGTCTGTTGACTGTCGAGCCATCAACAACATAACAGTAAAGTATCGTCATCCCATTCCTAGATTAGATGATATGCTGGATGAATTGCATGGTTCTTGTGTCTTTACAAAAGTGGATCTTAAGAGTGGATATCATCAGATTAGGATGAAGGAAGGTGATGACTGGAAAACTGCTTTTAAGACTAAATACGGTTTGTATGAGTGGTTAGTGATGCCTTTCGGTTTAACTAATGCTCCAAGTACATTTATGCGTTTGATGAACCATGTTTTGCGTGCATTTATTGGCAGATTTATCGTTGTGTATTTTGATGATATCCTAATTTATAGCAAAAACCTGAAAGAACATGTAATGCATTTGAAATCTGTCTTGGAAATTCAAAGGAAAGAAAAGTTGTTTGCTAATCTCAAGAAGTGCACCTTTTACACGGATAAACTTATGTTTCTTGGTTTTGTTGTTAGTAACAAATAAATTGAGGTGGACGAGGAAAAGGTTAAGGCAATCAAAGAGTGGCCAACACCTACAACAATCAGCCAAGTGAGGAGTTTCCATGGCTTAGCTAGCTTTTATAGACGGTTTGTGCGTGATTTTAGTAGCTTAGTCACACCTCTTACTGAAGTCATCAAGAAAAATGTGTCGTTTAAGTGGGGGGAAGAACAAGAAAAGGCATTTAAGCTGATCAAAGAAAAGTTAACTAAGCACCTTTGCTTGTTTTACCTAACTTTGCTAAAACTTTTGAAATTGAGTGTGATGCTTTAGGAATAGGTATTGGAGTTGTTTTGATGCAAGAAGGTCATCCAATTGCTTATTTTAGTGAAAAGTTGAGTGGGGCAGCCCTAAATTACCATTACTTATGATAAGGAGATGTATGCCTTGGTAAGGGCTTTGGAAAACTGGCAGCATTATCTATGGCCAAAGGAATTTGTGATTCACACGGATCATGAGTCTTTGAAGCATTTGAAAGGACAACAAAACTTGAACAGACGCCATGCCAAGTGGGTGGAATTAATTGAAACATTTCCTTATGTGATCAGATACAAGCAAGGTAAGGAAAATGTGGTAGCTGATGCATTGTCCCGAAGGTATGCTTTACTTTCCATTTTAGATACAAAATTGCTTGGCTTTGAATACATTAAGGATTTGTATGCACAAGATTCTGATTTTGGTGATGTGTTCAATGCATGTGAGAAAGTGGCATTTGGAAAGTTTTATAGGCATTAAGGATTTTTGTTTCGAGAAAATAAACTATGTGTGCCTATATGTTCTTTGCGTGAATTGTTTGTGGGAGAAGATCATGGTGGTGGTTTGATGGGTCATTTTGGTGTAGCTAAGACATTAGGAATTTTGCATGATCATTTTTTTTTTGGCCTCATATGAAACGTGATGTGGAAAGATTTTGTGAGAAGTGCATCACTTGTAAACAAGCCAAGTCTAAGTTGAAACCCCATGGTTTGTACACCCCTTTGCCAATACCTAGTGAACCTTGGACTGATATTTCAATGGATTTTGTTTTGGGATTACCTAGGACTAAGAAGGGGAGAGATTCAGTTTTTGTGGCGGTAGATAGATTTTCGAAGATGGCACACTTTATTGCTTGTCATAAAACTGATGATGCATCACATATAGCTGATTTGTTCTTCAAAGAAGTTGTTAGGTTACATGGCATGCCTAGGACCATTGTTTCTGATAGGGATGCAAAGTTTTTGAGTTACTTTTGGAAGACTTTGTGTAGAAAGTTAGGAACCAAATTATTGTTTTCCACTACTTGTCATCCACAAACGGATGGTCAAACTGAATTAGTGAATAGAAATTTGTCTTCTTTGTTACGTGCTATAATTAAAAAGAACTTGAAAACATGGGAAGATTGTTTGCCACATGTTGAGTTTGCTTATAATAGAAGTATACATTCTGCAACTAAGTTTTCACCATTTGAAATGGTTTATGGCTTTAACCCTTTGTCACCTTTGGATTTAACTTCTTTACCTGTGAGTGAACGTGTGAACTTAGATGGCAAAACGAAGGCAGAATTTGTAAAGATGATTCATGAACAGGCACGACTGAACATTGAAAGGAGGACTAAACAATATGTCCAACAAGCCAACAAGGGACGCAAGAAGGTAGTATTTGAACCAGGCGATTGGGTTTGGTTGCACTTAAAGAAGGAACGTTTTCCTTAAAAACGACATTCAAAACTCTTGCCTAGGGGTGACGGACCATTTCAAGTAGTGGAACGCATCAATGATAATGCCTACAAGCTTGAATTACCAGGTGAGTACGGTGTAGGTGATGATTTGAGGACAAATCCTTCTCAAGAGGGGGAGAATGATGCAAACCAAGGAGCTGGACATATTGATCATACACTCGGGAATGCGTCTGAATTTGCACAAGACCCTTTGTCACTTCCAAGTGGCCCAATTACAAGACTTAGAGCCAAACGTTTCAAGGAAGCACTAAATGGGCTAATCCAAGAGATTTGGGCTGATTCTAAAAAGACTAAGATGGGATCAAATGATAATAAAGTCTTAGTCCACATCATCAAAGCAATTGAAGAGGGTAATAATTATGCAAAAACATTTCAGCATGATATGACCATCAAAGGGCATGAATTTGATGACTTTCAAGGTTATTAATTAGAGGAATGAAGTTGGTCTTAAATGGTTATGTTAAATACATTCAATTTAGTCAATTAGCTATTTATGATAGCCTCTAGAAGTCCAAGAGACCTAAAAACATGGGGACTTGTTTATGTTACTGTTTGAGCTCTTTTAAAGCTTTAGTTATGACTTTTCCTATTCTTGGAGGGTTGTTCCAAGTATAAAAAGGGGTATTTCGAAATGATTAAGCAGATTATGTTTTCAGAAAAAATATCATATTTGTGAGGTCTTGTGTTCCTCTTCGTTCTTAAAAGAAGTACTAGAACTTATCAAGTTAATCTTGTGGCGTTCAAACAACCAAACTTATCACCTTGATTGTTGAGAGATTCTTAGGTTTTCTAGGTGTGGCGTTTCAATCTTTCGTAGTCTTGGTTTTCATCTTGTTAGGTTATGGGTCAAGGCTCAACCAATCTTCTCTACACGATCTTGGGGTTCTAAACCATCATTCTTATTGGGTTTCATCACAATTGTTGATGAAGTTCATAACAAATTAGATTATGATGATGATGATAAGAGCGTTTTGTCTTGTTTTGTTCAGTTTAGTTTAGACAAACTTGATTAAGAAGCAGTTTCTCAGCGGTTTTGCGGATCTTAGCCCGGGCATTCTCTCGCAGCCTCCGACGAGCGATGACTATGCGACGCTTGAGAGCAAGGGTGGCACCGTCGAAGACAAAGACAGGCTTCATGACGGTGCGGAGATATAAAAGATTACAAATCCACCGAAAGAAGCCGAGCAAATGAGCGTTCCGTACCATCTCTCCCTTGTCGTCTCTCATCGCCTTCATGAACTGGACCAGCCATATACTAGCATCTAAAATCAAATGAAATGGAAAGGTAGCTAGGGTTTTTGAAGAGAAGAGAAGAGTGGTGTACCGATGGCTAATTTCTAGCCGCTAGAGTTTCTACGGATACTTGACGATCGACGGGAGCCAGTAGGTCCCCCAGACCTTGGACTCCCATTTTGTTTCTCTTCGTTTCCTCAGCCTCCGTTTCAGTTATGATGATGAGTCATCATCGTCTCCTTGCCGCCAACACCAAGAATTGGGTCCTTTTTATTAGTGGCACGAACAATTTTGTACACCAGCCACCTCGACGTCGCTGCTTCTCCCTGGTATTGAATAGAATATTTTTTAGTATTTGTAAATATATTAAAATAATATTATTTTTAATTTTTAAAAATTTTATTAGTATGAATATATTTTTCAAAATATTTTTATAAAATAAAATAAAAATTATTTAAAAAATAACATAATTTTACCATGAAAACAAACAATACATTTCTTTGTCTATTAATGTTTTCATATATTAACAATTATTGATTATTAATTAACAAATCATTAAAATCTAGCTTTTTTATTTTACATTAATTCTTTTAATAGTTTTAAATTATTTTAATATGTTTTTATGTCAGAAATGAACACAAAAATATTTTTTGATGGACTCTAATTGGTTTTTATACTTTTTTTTCAACAATGGATTGGTCGAGAATTAGACTTTATAAATATTTTTTTTTTATAGGATTATCTCAATCTCATGATCCAAGTCGTTGATTTGGTTGGTTAACTCAGCTTAAACCTACTTATTTTTTGGGTTCTTTTTAAATTAGGCTTCGTAATGTTTTTGGATTTAATTTTAATAAGGTTCTTCTAATTGAGTTAACCTTATTCATAGGTTTGGCAGGCTCACGCTCAATGAAAAAACCCAAATAAATATACATGGAATGTGAAATAAATATTATTCCAAGTGAGGAAATTGGATATTTACGTTAACAAGAGCAATATTGATTTTTTGGTATTATTCAGGGAAATTATTTTTATGTAGAGATCCGTGTAAATATTTGGATACAATTGTCAACCTACAAGGATAGTGAATTAAATATTACATTGAATATGTCAAATTTATTTCTACCTTAGAGGAATGATAATGGGTCGAGAAATGTGGAAGGAAAAGTTTTTGTACTGATTTAAAAAAAATAGAAACTTGACAAATACTTAGAAAATAAAAAAAAGACTGAAATGAGAATAGAAACTAAATGATAAAAGAAGAAACGTGAAAAAAAATATATGGTAACATGTAATTTAATAAAAATCAAATTTGTCTGGTTTAAGTCTGGTATAAATTGACATGAGGCCCCAAGAAATATTACTAGTGAAAAATAAAAGGTTTCAAGGTAAGGACATATTGGGAAATTTTAGAATTGTTACCTATAAATATGCTATATTAGTTGAAACTTAGAGGGAGAGTTAGTAGTGAAAATTCTTCATCTTTCTTATCTTGATAATAGGGAAAAACAGAGGGGGTCATGGATTTGAGATGTGGATGGTGAGATTTTATAAGCTTAAGTATTTAAATAGTTGTCATTTAGAGAGAAAATTTAAAGGAAGTAGAATTTTATGAGAGAAAATAAGGAGAGTAAGGGAAGAAGAAAGCTTGGAGAACTTGTTTTTGAAAGACATTAGTAATTGGTAAAGTATTTTAAACTCATTTGGGTTAATTTCCTTGAATTTTATTGAATTCCTAGAATTATATAGTTAAGGTTCATTGTATAAAGCTCATTTTATAATTTGATTGTTAGGATTGTTAAAATTGGAGAAATAAGTGTTATGGATGTAAATTGGTGTTAAAAAAACAAAAAACATTGATGGGGAATGGCTCCTTGCATGGCCGACCAGCATAAGAGAAATGAAAGATTTAATACTTTGATGCATAAGATAATTAGGGTAGAAAAACATAATATATGAGTAGATGTTTTGAAGGGTGATAAGCATAATATCAAGGTTAACTAACATATTGGAATTTTAGTAATTGTTCATGAAGACATGAAATCATAGAGGAAATATGTTAATGAATGTGTTTTGGTTATATGATACCTAAATGGAGTAGAATTTGTATTTTAAACTATGTTAGATGTAAAGAAACAAATGGGAAATTGGTGTTGGTAAAAATATTAGTGGTGTGATCAGGTATATTTTGAGTCTTGAGAGTATTAAGATTGAGAAAGGATTGAAGAGTAAACTTATGTACTTAATATCTAAATACATTTAGGATTAAGGAAAAGAAATACTAAATATGACTATGAAATATATGGTATAATATAAATTGGTTTAAACATAATTTTTAGGTATGTTATGAGATGAAATGAAGGAAATATTAATTGTGATATTTTCCAGGATTGGAAGAAATATTTGTAGCGTCATCCTCAACAATTGGAGGAGCATGCGTAGTTGGAGATTTAAGTAGGTGTTGTTGCACCTTAATTTTGTTAATTGAGTATTTATATTCTTGCAATTTTATTTATATGATTTAATGTTCATTAAATAATTGTAAATAATTTGTAAAAAAGAGATGATTGTTTAAAGATGATAAATTTTAAATTCAGGATGATTAAATATATGAGGAAAAATTAAGATTGGTTATGTGTTAATTATGAAGAAGAGTTGTGTTAAAAAGATTGAGTATACGAGAGATTGACCTAAAAAGTGAAAGGGTATAATAATTGAAAGATTGTGTGAAGGAAAGAAAGTTTGGTTTGTTACTTCCATTACAAAAATATGAGCTATTAAGTATGTTGTTTTCATCATTGAATAAAAACCAATGTTGTTGCTTTCATCATTAAATGACAACCATTGTTTGTTGTTTCGTTGCTGGATGGAAACTATTGTTAGTTGTTTTCCTTGCTGGATGGAAACTATTGTTATGTTATTTTCGTTATGGAAACTATTGTTATGGAAGCCAATTTTTGTTACTTTTATTGCTGAATGGAAGCCATTATTTGTTGTGTAATGAAAGTTTCATGGAATAAAAGTAAAAATTTGTTGTTTATCGTTGATGGAAACCACTGTACGTTACTTTCATCATTGAATGAAAGCCAATAATGTAACTTTTTCTTAGGAAATGAATATATATATATATATATATATATATATGAAATTTGAAATAGGAATTGTTATGGAGGCTGAGTTATAACTAGATGATGAATTTGATAAATTCAACATAGAAAATGGTTTATCAAGGAAATGATATTTATGTGAAAGATAAGATAATTATTTGTACTTATAATTTGTTAAGTTTTATAAGAATAATTAGAGAATGAACTTAAGTAGTATATTATTTATTTATGTAATCTTATCATGCTGATTATAGGTTCTACACCATCATATTTAACGGGACAAAGCTGAATAGTTATTAGGATAGTTA
This sequence comes from Salix arbutifolia, assembly GCA_025169955.1. NCBI lineage: Eukaryota > Viridiplantae > Streptophyta > Magnoliopsida > Malpighiales > Salicaceae > Salix > Salix arbutifolia. Next base: position 7,696,534 of record CM045913.1, read on the forward strand.
ATAATGGTAGGCATCTTTTGTCCTGATATATTCTTATGTGTATTAATTAGATTTACTTAGTTATTTTGTAAATCCTTTTATAATTTTTAACAATTTTTATGTTGTAGTTTATTTATTTATTTTTAATTTATCCTTTAATATTATATTATTTTGAGAATTATGACTTTTTTTTCTCTTCATTTCCTCTATGTTGCATTACATTACATTCTCATAATTTATCTTGATTTTATGTATAAGATCACAAATTTAACAAGTTAATTGTGGTGGACTCAAGTTATTTTCTTATTGCTTTTTCTTAATGATATATTTTTTTTAATTTCAGCCTTCAATATTGGGTTGGTTGGATATTAAGTTGTGTAATTTTTTTGTTATTTTTTAATTGAATAGATTTTTATTTGACTTTGTGTTTTTATTTTCACCCTTAAACAACTCAATTGTTTTTTTTTTATTTTGCGCTTTATCTTTCTATATTAAATTCTTTGAAAATCAGGTTTCATGAAATTTTTTCATTGTGTTTTTTGTAGAGTTATCATGATCTAAAAAATTTAACTTTTTTCCTGGATTTCAACTTTGGATATATTGGAAATATATTTTCTTAGTATTTTTTTTATGAAATTATATCGGTTTCATGACCTAGCTGACGAGTTTAACAGATTAACTTAGGTTGACAATCTTATGACTTCACTTACCGGTTTGTGAAGGTAATCCAATTTGACTTGAGTAATTTTTTTATTCTTTTGTAATTTAATATTTTTTTATTTTTATCCGTGTATACTAGGTTAATTAAGAATTAGATTTATGTAATTTATTTTGATTTGTTTTCACAATCTTACGACTCAAGTCGTAAATTTGACATCATCTCAATATTTTAAAACAAAAATATTATATATTATTTTATCATATTAATATTTAAAACAGATATCAACAATGCTTGAATTTATATATGAAAATATCACTTTAGCCACGCTTATAAAACATTATTTTTTAGAATTGTTTTTCTTTGTTTTTTTTTATTTTATTCTTCAATACTATGTTGTTTTGAGAATTGTGTTTCATAATTTTTATTTCCTATATGTTGTGTTATATACTTGTCTCATTGATTATTTTTTTAATTTCAATCTTTAATATTATATTTATTAGAAGTAATACTTTTTTTATACATTTTTTATGAATTTAATTTAATTTAATGACCCAAACTTAACTAGTTAATCTTAGTGAACTAATTTTTTTTACTGCCTTTTCTAATAACTTTTTTTTATATTAGTTGGAAAGCAAACTTTATAAATATTTTATAGTCACTAGATTATATTATTTTTTCCTCGAGGAAACATCTTCGTTTTCCACTGGGGATTAAAAACCCTATGTGATTTCCCCACTTTAACTGTCTTTGCCTCCTCCTCTCATGGTTGAATTGTAAGAAACAGAAACAAAAGGCTAATTCATCTTCCATTAAAACAAAGGTAACCCACACTCAAAACTTGTTTTTTTAAAATCCTTGTACGGAAGGCCACTGTGGCCGGGCATTGTTTGGCCAATAAATGAGTGTCTCTTGATGACATTACAAATAAAAAATAATTCACAAAGCTCGCTTAGCCCAAACATCATTAGCCTATTGAACTCCTTTTACTACCTTTGTTAGCTTTAGATGTATATTGTTCATTCTTCTTTTCTATTTTTTACCAAACACTTTTATGATGTTTCTTCACCATTTCTTCATTTATACCTTTTGCACAAAGCTATGACAAATAAAATAATTTTTTCCATGTAAAAAGTAAACTTCTTTAATTAGCATACATTTTTTTTTGCTCAAAACATCAAGCAAGCAATGCAAATACATGCTCATCTAATCTTTTACCGTAAACCAAGATATCATTAAAATAGATGATCATAAACCTACCTTTTAAAAACATGCAATACATGATTCATTGATCTCATAAACATACTTTATGCTTGGTAAGATCAAACAACATAACTAATCATTCATACAAATTATATTTGATCTTAAAATTCTATTTTTCATTACCACATTTTTTCAATTTAATATGATAATATCCATTTTTCAAATCAATCTTCATAAAAACACATGAACTATGTAATGCATCTAACATGTCAATTTAGCCTATGAATTGAATGTCTATACTTTATCATGATATTATTGATAACTTGACAATCAAAATACATTCTCAAGGATCATTTTCCACCAACTCAAGTAACACAAGAACCATAGGTCTTATACTTTTTCTTAGGTATCCTTTAGCTACCAGCTCCTTAACTTGTTTTTAGTTTTTTTTGTCTTTTTGAGCTTATAAACTGGGGAATCACAACTCCAGGTGCAAGATCAGTTTGATATTTTATTCCCTTAATTAATAGCAAATGAGTAGGAACATCTTTATGAAACACTTTTTTAAATTCATTTAACAAAGAAACAACAACATTAAAAAGAGAATGATTATGAATGTTACTTTTAAAACATGTCTTAAAATTACAAATATAGATCCAAATATGGTCGAATTCAGAATTATGTAAAGTTTCAAATTCAACATATCTCTATATCTAACCACTGGAATGGGTTGAAGCTTTACCAAACGATTCTAGAGCCATGTTTCTATGTGAGGGTGAAATTTCAAATCAATCAGAATTCGGTAAAGATTTGCAATATCGGTCATCACAACCCTTATGAGTTTTGTTGTTCAATTCCTTTTGGGAAACAAAGAAAGCTTATTTGGAGTGTATGTTGGGTCTTATTTGGTTCATATTAATGAATATAAGATTCGGCCACGTGGGGTCCAGATTTAGCTTGGGTTATTTAAGATATTAGGATCAAATCAGATTTTCTAGTTTATTTAGGACTTCTTAGGGATGACAAATCTAATATTAATTTTAGATTTTTATTTTTGTATTCTTTTCTTATTAGTTTTTGGATTATTATTATATATTTGGACAATTTTATAACTAGACTCAAATTAGCCCACATATGGAGATCCATTAGGGTTATTTGAAACATTATATAAATTAATTGTATGCTGCAAACCTGACAGTCATGGACTAATAAACTAAACTTGTGTTTTGCATGATGCAACATGTTTTATTTGCTGGGACAAAGATCAAATCTGATTTATCGAGGTATCAAAATTGAAAAATTCAGAAGTAATATCCATCAAAGGCAACTGAAATTTAGCTTACATAAGTTTATGCAGTTCTTGAAAAATTAATCCTAATGGACCCCTTATGTTGACTTATATGAAGTCCACTCAAAACAAACCCAAAACCCTAAACTGAGAAGCCCATAACTTAATCCAAACAAGCCTTGGATCCTAGCTGAAAATAAAATATTAATTAAGCTCAAACAAGCCTTGGACTGTAGCTAACAAAATAAAATAAAACCCATAATATTAAATCCATGTTCTACCATGAGAAGAAGAGAAGGAAGTAAAATATTATTGAGTTGATTCAAGGCTTATTTATAACCTTCTATGCAGCCCCTTAATCTTAGAAACAAAAGAAAATGGTAGTCACCCATGTTGTTTCCAAGTTGTAGTAGGATTCTTTTTTTCCTTTGTTGTCCTCACTTTATGGTCCAAATGGATATGATGTACTAGGATCTCCTCTTAATACTCTAATGAACCTTGCAATTCTGACTTAGTTGAAACTTTTAAAACTAATGCATTCAATGTCTCTTTCAATGTCTGTCTTAGACTGGGTCATTGGACCATTTAAAACATGTAATAAGTCCTTGCTAGTGTTTCTAGGTTGGTTAACATCACAATTTGCCATTACACTGGCAATAAGCCTCATTAACCTGTTCACATTACCTACTATTCAAAACTTTCTTCAGGTTTACTAATCATGTTCTTCCCCACTTAACATCAATAATATGTTGAAAAGTAAACTAGAATTTTTTTGTTAAAAAATAAACTAGATTTTCATTTCTTTGAAACATAAAGGAATTGGTTTATTATTGAAAAATTGATCAATTGGTTAAATAAAATGAACCAAACGACCGATTAAAAAATAAATAATCAAAATAAACTGTTTATTCTTTTTACTTTACCTTTTCACAATTTACATAAATGATTTATATACAATTATCTTACAAATTTAACATAAAATGTTTTCAAATATTAATAAATTAAATTCCATATATTTCTAATTAATACATAAAAGTAAGATTATGCAAATACTACAATGATTTAGAAAAGTTAAGTGTGTTTAATAATATATTTAATTACATCTCAAAAAACAATACTGAAATTACATTATATGATAAATATATGATATTCCTAAATTCTACAATAAGGTTCACTATCATGAATAATAACAAAGAAAGTCGACTATAAACCCTTTATGGTAAATTTATCATTTAAATTCATGGTCATCTAATGAACAAACACCTCTAATACCACTCATTTACTACTCAATATTTTAAATGCACAGTCATTAAATAAACTCTGATAATTGGGATGAATTATGTTATTTCATAATTTGTCAATTTTATTATTCCTTATATTTTCCAAAATTCAATTTTTACATTCTTTTACAATTATTTATCATTAAAAGTCTACTTTAAACATCATGATATATTAATTCAAATATATGTATAGGTGTGTAATGCTTGACTGCTGCTAAAATTCAACTTGTACTCCCTAACCACAGTTAAGTAATTCTCATGCTACCTTCTATATCCACAAGCACATCATATCATTTTCTTACTCAAATTACAAATTCATACCAACAATTATAGTTTTGTTTTTTCCATTAATTACTTTGAAGCAACCATATTATTCAATAATTTTAACCACATTAACTTAGTGTTTTGCCTGTATTTTATATATAAAATATCTTGATATTATTTATTTTATGTTTTAAAGATAGTTTTGGATAAAAGATTAAAAAGAGGAAATTGCTAAATTTGACCATCAGTTAATGTTTTATGCATACTTCAGCTATTGAGATGGAAATGAAGTGATTCTAAAGTCATTAGAAATCTAACATCCATATTTTTCTGTAAATATATGGAAAGAAAATTAAATAAATAGAGAGAATGAAAATCATTGCCTTCAAATTCAAATCTTTTATTCTGTCAATGTTAACCTTTGCCCATTCTGACTTCTGTAGTATCCTGAACTACATATGTCCATTTGATGCAAGCTCATGTTTTTTTATTCCTAGAAGTTCAATTAGGCTTGCAAGCTACTAAGTTGAAGGCAAACTTTAGAGACAAAGTTAAGGGATGGCTTTGGTCTTTATGGAAACCGACATTATATATATATATATATATAAACAACTAGAGAAAAGATACTAAAACTTAAAGTGTACGACGATACGTTAAATATTTTTTATTGGACTTATTCTTAACTTCTAAACAACCAAGGCTTTTAAAAAAAACTTGAAACTCAAGTTCATTTCAATCAAGTAATTTCAAAAACCAAACATTTCTAATTTATAAGCCATTTAAAGTCAAATTGGGCATATTCAAAGATGTCTAATAAGAGTACGATAACACCAACAAAGGGTAGTGCAAGGTATGATGATGAGAATAGAGAAACATGATAACAAAAGTGATAGATTGTATGAAATAGAATTGATCAAAAAGAACCATGTCAATAGGCATGAAAGATGCATTGATACTAATTTTGATTAGTATAATGATAATGCTTGAAAGATGGTGATCTTAAAAATGTCCATGGTTCCATGCTTGACATGGTAGTACAAAATAATATTATGAAAACTGAAGTTGTTAGTTTCAACCTAAAAGTGATGAGAGAGCACATCTCCTAGAAGTTCAATTAGGCTTGCAAGCTACTAAGATGAAGACAAACATTAGAGATGAATTTAAAGGATGACTTTAGTCTTTATGGAAACCGACATTATAAATGTATATATAAAAAGTAAAAAATTAAAGAAAAAATAATAAAACTTGAATTGCACGACGATACTTTAAACATTTTTTACTGGACTTATACTAAGCTTCTAAACAACCAAGGCTCTTTTAAAAAAAATTGAAACTCAAGTAGTTCATTTCCACCTACTAGTAAGTTCATAACCCATTCAGATCTTGAACTAGATCATAACAATTCAGAATAGTATGCTCAAATAGGATACTCAAATCTAACATTTCTAATTCACAAGCCATTTAAAGTCAAATTGTACATATTCAAAGATGTCTGATAAGAGTACGATAACATGAATAGAGGGAGGTGTAAGATATGCTAATGAGAATAGAGAGACATGGTAACAAAAGTGATGGGTTGCACGAGATGGAGTTTAATGAAAGATAACCATGTAATAGGAATGAAAGATGCGTTGATGCTACTTTTGATTAGTATAATGATAATGCACATATTAAAGATGGTGATCTTAAGAATATCTATGGTTCCATGCTTGTACAAAACTCCATGCTTGTACAAAATAATTTTACAAAACTAAGTTATTAATTTCAACCTACAAGTGACGAAATACCAAGTGATGAGAGAGCACATCTCCTAGAAGTTTAATTAGTCTTGCAAGCTACTAAGTTGAAGGCAAAGATTAGAAATGAAGTTAAGGGACGACTTTGGTCTTTATGGAAACCAACATTATATATATATATATATATATATATATATATATAATGTTGGTTTCCATAAGCTTGAATAGAGGGTGGTGCAAGGTATGCTGATGAGAATAGAGAGACATGGTAACAAAAGTGATGGATTGCAGGAGATAGAGTTTAACGAAAGATAACAATGTCAATAGGCATGAAAGATGCGTTGATGCTTATTTTGATGCAAATATGAAAGATGGTGATCTTAACAATGTCCATGGTTCCATGCTTGTACAAAATAATATTACAAAAATTCAAGTTGTTAATTTCAACCTACAAGTGATGAAATACTAAGTGATGAGAGAGCACATCTCCTAGAAGTTTAATTAGGCTTGCAACTACTAAGTTGAAGACAGATTAGAGATGAAGTTATGGGACGACTTTGTTAAAACTTGAATTGCACGACGATTATTTAAACATTGTTTATTGGACTTATTCGCAGCTTTGAAATAACCAAGGTTTTTTCAAAAAAAATTGAAACTCAAGTTGTTCATTTCAACCTCCAAGTAATTTCAAGAACCATTCAGAACTTAAACTAGATCATAACAATTGAGAATAATATGATAAAAAAAGGTTACTAAAATCTAACATTTGTAATTCAAAAGCCATTTAAAGTCAAATTGTGCATATTCAAAGATGTCTAATAAGAGTACGATAACACAAATAGAGGGTGGTGCAAGGTATGTTGATGAGATTAGAGACATGATAACAAAAGTGATGGGTTGCATAAAACTAGATCATAACAACCAAGGCCCTTATAAAAAAAATTTAAACTCAAGTTGTTCATTTTAACGAACAAGTAATTTCATAACCCATTCAGACCTTAAACTAGATCATAACAATTGAGAATAAAAGTCATAGGATTCAATATGACTTTATAAAAAAAAGTTTCATTTTCAATAAATTCAATGTTAAAAGTTGAAATCGAATAAAAGAAAACTCAATTCATAAGACTTTAATAACTGAACAAAAAGAAAAATGAAAAAATATAAAGTTCCATTCCCAAATAATCTAATTTAAAGAAATGAAATTAAAAGGTAAAATTAAATTAAATAAGATTGAAGTGTTAGATGATGAAGTTAAAAAAATGAATTAAAAATGTACAAAAAAAAAAATGAATCAATATGGCTTAACCTTCCAAACCCTTGATCTAGGTTAGCTCGATCAGGACAATCTCATGGAAAGCAACTTGAAAAGAACAAAATAAAAACAAAGTCAATCTGAGTCAGATGTCAACCTTGTGATTTAGGTCATGAGATCAATATAATCTTGTAAAAAGAAAATAAAAATATTTTTGACATCCAATTTCCAACCAACTTATAGTTGAAGGTTCAAATAAAATAAAAACCAATTAGAAATAGTAGTAAAAAAAATATTTGATATCACTCAATTACTAGTTAAATTTGTGACTAGGGCCATAAAAGCATTATAAATTCATAAAAATTAAATACAAAAATATAACGCACCACTTCCAACAAGTATATTATTGAAAGTTGAAATAAAAAAACAAGTTAATTCCATAAGACCAATATATAACCTAGTATAAAGCATGATTATCAAAAGAACCTAATATTAAAGGATAAAACTGGAAAAAAACTAAATAAAAAAATTCAGTTGATAAAGGTTTAAACAGAAGAAAGAAAAACTAAACAAAAAAGAAAACAAATTCTTATGAATAGTTTTTATTTATTTATGTGGGACTACAATTACTTAGTCATAAAACAATAATCAAACATTATTGATGTGCTTTTTAAATATTGATATGACAACACATTTGATGATATTTTTTTTCAAATATTAAGATACCAACATGTCTAAGACTCAAGTGAAAGGAAATCAAAATACATTATAAAGATTAATTCCTAATCAATTTAATGTTAAAAGGATAAAACAAAAAAAAATTAATAAAAAAAATTAAATAACTACCCTAGTTAACATGGTAAACTCGTAACACGGGCTATGAGATTAAGATAACCCATAAAAACAAATAAAAAAATTTATGAAGCTCAACCCTTAACGAACACAATGTTGAAAGATGAAATAAATGAAATCAATAAAAAAGATATATATATATATATATATATCATGTCAACCTAGGTTAATCTGTTAAACTCGTTAGCTAGTTCATGAAACCGATATAATTTCATAAAAATCAAATAAAAAAACTAAGAAACTCTATTTCCAATATATCCAAGGTTGAAATCGAGGAAAAAAAACTAAAATTTGAGATCATGATAACTTTATAAAAAATACAATGAAAAAATTTCATGAAACCTAATTTTCAAATAATTTAATATTGAAAAATAAAGTTCAAAATAAAAACAATTGAGTTGTATAAGGGTGAATACATTAAAAATCTATTCAATTTAAAAAATTTAAAATAAATAAATAGAGTCAACCCAAATCAACTTGTCAAGTTCGCAACTTTGTTCATGTGATTAGGATAACTCTTTAAAAACGATCTTGCTCTCTCTCTTTCTCTCTCGCACAAACACACAACAACAAAAAAGAATACTTAATTTTCAATCAACCTAATATTGAAGAATGAAATTAAAAAAATATCATTAAGAAAAAGCAGTAAGAAAATAACTTGAATCCACCACAATTAACTTGTTAAATTTGTGACCATATAAATAAAATCAAGATAAATTATGAAAATGTAATGTAATGCAACATAGAGGAAATAGAAAAAAGTCATAATTCTCAAAATAATCTAATATTAAGGAATACAATTAAAAATAAATAAATAAAATACAACATAAAAACCGTTAAAAGTTATAAAAGGATTATTTACAAAATAACTAAGAAAATCTTATTAATGCACAAAAGAATATAACAACACAAAAGATACCTACCATAATTGGCTTTCATTCATTGAGAAAAGTAACATACAGTGGTTTCCATCAACCTTGAAAACAACAAACATTTACTTTTATTCCATGAAACTTTCATTATACAACAATTAATGGCTTCCATTCAACAATAAAAGTAACAAGCATTGGCTTCCATTAAACAACGAAAACAACATAACAGTGGTTTCCATTCAGCAAGGAAACAACAAACAATGGTTGTCATTTAATGATGAAAGCAACAACAATGGTTTTTATTCAATGATGAAACAACATACTTAGTAGCTCATTTTTGTAATGGAAGTAACAAACCAAACTTTCTTTCATTCACACAGTTTTTCAATTATTATACTCTTTTACTTTTTAGGACAATCTCTCGTATACTCAATCTTTTTAACATGACTTTTCTTCATAATTAACACAACCAATCTTAATTTTTCCTCATATATTTAATCATCCTGAATTTAACATTTATCATCTTTAAACAATCATCTCTTTTATACAAATTATTTACAATTACTTAATGAACATTAAATCATATAAATAAAATTGCAAGAATATAAATACTTAATTAACAAAATTAAGGTGCAACAACACCTACCTATATCTCCAACTAGGCATGCTCCTCCAATTGCCGAGGATGACGCTACAAAAATTTCTTCCAATCCTGGAAAATATCACAATTAATATTTCCTTCATTTCATCTCATAACAAACCTAAAAATTATGTTTAAACCAATTTGTATTATACCGCATAATTCATAGTCATATTCAATATTTCTTTTCCTTAATCCTAAATGTATTTAGATATTAAGTACATTCGTTTACCCTCCATTCCTTTCTCAATCTCAATACACTCAAGACTCAAAATATACCCGATCACACCACTAATATTTTTACCAACACCAATTTTCCATTTTTTTATGAACACATCAACATTAACAATTTTATCATTCATCTCCGTAGCAGCTAATGCATCTCTAATGCACATATTTTTAGTTAAAATCTACGCTATATGAGGAAGTAATGAAAATAAAACAACATGCATTAAAACATGATATAGACATGCGTTAAAATATTGAACTTCAGGGCTCTTAAAACAAACACAGTTGGACATTGATTTATCCAAAGAAATAGAAAAATCATTATATTTACTTGGAAATCCATGATGCATGGAACAAAAACAGCTCCACCACTAGAGATAGTTTCATGTCTTCTTCGGATAGAGATCACCTTACAAACACTAATTGCTCTTGATTTCACATTTAAGGATGCAGGTGAAGTCTCTCCAGTGAAAATCGCACTGCTGGTAGAAGTAGAAGGTCCCGTCACCACATCGGCAATTTTATTTGCGAATGGTGCTTCCCTTCATAAAACTCAATTCATATAACCTAATTTTTCATAATAATACAAAAAATCAAAAAGCTCAATCAAACATCAGTAAAGAGAGAAGAGAAAATTCACTTAGTCAATGCATGCATGATGCGTAATGCACAATTGAGTTTAAGAGAGATAAATGAAAACAATCCATGCCACATTTATAATTGCAGTGAATTGGTCTAATGGATAAACTCTCAAGTTGAAAATGCCACACAATAACAAGAAGAAATCAAGTATATGCAATGATGGTCTTTTACTATATAAATGCTGCACAATTTTATCATTCATCTACGTATCATCTAAACATATACGCTATATTAGGAGGTAAAGAAAATAAAACAGCATGCATTAAAACATAATATAGACATGCGTTAAAATATTCAACTTCAGGGCTCTTAAAACAAACACAGTTGGACATTGATTCATCCAAAGAAATAGAAAGATCATCATTATAACTTGGAGATCCATGCTGCATGGAACAAAACCAGCACCACCACTAGTGATAGTTTCATGTCTTCTTCGGATAGAGATCACCTTACAAACACCAATTGCTCTTTATTTCACACTTAAGGAAGTCTCTAAAGTGAAAACCTGCACTGCTGTTAGAAGTAGCAAGTCCCGTCTTCACAACGACAATTTTATTTGACAATGGTGCCACCCTTCATAAAACTCAATTCGTATAAACTAATTTTTCAGAATATTACAACAAATCCTAAAGCTCAATCTAAATTAGAAAAGAGGGATGAAAAAATTCACTTAGTCATTCAATGCATGATCTGTATATGCACAATTAAGTTTCAGAGATAAAGGGAAAGAACACAGGCCGAATTTATAATTGCAGTGAATAGTCCACTGGATAAAAATGCCGCACAATAACAAGGAGAAATTAAGTATATACATTATTTATCTTTTACAGTGTATATTTCAGAAACTGCATCCTAGCAAAATATAGACATGAAATGTCTTCCTATCAACACATCAACATTAACAGTTTTATTATTCATCTTTGTATCAGCTACAGCATCTCTAATGCACATTTTTTCAAAAAAAATCTACGCTATATGAGGAAGTATTGAAAATAAAACAGCATGCATTAAAATATAATATAGACATGTGTTAAAATATTCAACTCCAAGGCTCTTAAAACAAACACAGTTGGACATTGATTTATCCAAAGAAACAGAAAAATCATCATATTTACTTGGACATACATGATGCATGGAACAAAAACAGCACCAACTGTAGAGATAGTTTCATTGATTCTACGGATAAAAATCACCTAACAAACCAAATGCTCTTGATTTCACATTCAAGGATGCATGTGAAGTCTCTGCAGTGAAAACCCGCACAGCTGGCAGAAGTAGAAGATCCCGTCACCACCTCGGCAATTTAATTTGAGAATGGTACCTCCCTTCATAAAACTCAATTAGTATAAACTAATTTTTCAGAATAATACAACATATCCAAAAGCTCAATCAAACATCAAGAGAGAGGGAAGAAAAAATTCACTTAGTCATTGAATGCATGATGTTTGTATGCACAATTGAGTTTCAGAGAGGTAAAGGGAGACAACCCAGGCCATATTTATAATTGTTGTGAATTGGTCCAATGGATAAACTCCCAGGTTGAAAATGCCACACAATAAGAAGAAAAAATTAAGTGTATGCATTGTTTGTCATTTACTATGTATTTCAGAAAATTCCAGCCCAGCAAAACATGGACATGAAATTTCTTCCTATCAACACATCAACATTAACAATTTTATCATTCATCTCCGCATCAGCTAGTACATCTCTAATGCAAATATTTTCGGTAAAAATCTACGCTATATGAGGAAGTAAATAAAATAAAACAGCATGCATTAAAACAAATATAGACATGTTAAAATATTCAACTTCACGGCTCTTAAAACAAACACAGTTGGACATTGATTTATACAAAGAAATAAAAAAATCATCATATTTACTTGGAAATCCATGATGGATGGAACAAAAAAACAGCACCCACACTAGAGATAGTTTCATCGCTTCTGCGGATAGAAATCACCTTACCAACCATTTGCTCTTGATTTCAAATTGAAGGATGCATGTGAAGTCTCTCCAGTGAAAATCTGCACTGTTGGTAGAGGTAGAAGGTGTCGTCACCACCTCGGCAATTTTATTTGCGAAAGATGCCTCCCTTCATAAAACTCAATTCATATAAACTAATTTTTCAGAATACTACAACAAATCCAAAAGCTCAATTAAACATAAAAAAAACAGAAGAGAAAATTCATTTAGTCATTGTATACATGATGTGTATATGCACATTTGAGTTTAAGAAAGGTAAAGGGAGACAACCCAGGCCATATTTATAATGGTTGTGAATTGGTCCAATGGATAAACTCCCAAGTTGAAAATGCCGCACCAAAACAAGGAGAAATTAAGTATATCCACTCTTTATCTTTTACCGTGTCTATTTCAGAAAATTCCAGCCCAGCGACACATCAACATTGATAATTTTATCATTCATCTCCGTATGAGATAAACATTTACGCTATATCACGTAATATAAAAAAATGAATTACATCATAATATAGACATGCATTAAAATATTCAACTTCAGGGCTTTCAAAAAAGCACAGTTGGACATTGATTCATCCAAAGAAATAGAAAGATCATCATATTTACCTGGAGATCCATGCTGCATGGAACAAAAATAGCACCACCACTAGAGATACTTCATGTCTTCTTCGGATAGAGATCACCTTACATAAACCAATTGCTCTTGATTTCACATTTAAGAATGCAAGTGAAGTCTCTCTAGTGAAAACCCGCACTGGTGGTAGAAATAGAAGGTCCCGTCACAACCTCGGCAATTTAATTTTTAGAATGGTGCCTCCCTTCATAAAATTCAATTCGTATAACCTAATTTTTCAGAATAATACAAAAAATCAAAAAGCTCATTCAAACATCAGTAAACAGGAAAGAGAAAATTCACTTAGTCATTGCATGCATGATGTGTATATGCAGAATTGAGTTAAAGAGAGGTAAAGGAAGACAACCCAGGCCATATTTATAATTGCAGTGAATTGGTCCAATTGATAAACTCCCAAATTGAAAATGTCACACAATAACAAGAAGAAATTAACTATTTGCATTGTTTGTCTCTTACTGTCGATTTCAGAAAAGTCCAGCCTTTCAACACTAACAATTTTATCATTCATCTCCGTATTAGCTAAACATATATGCTATATCAGGAAGTAAATAAAATAAAACAGCCTACATTAAAACATAATATACAGATGTATTAAAATATTCAACTTCAGGGCTCTCAAAAAAGCACAGTTGGACATTGATTTATGCAAAGAAATTGAAAGATCATCATATTTACTTGGACATCCATGATGCATGGAACAAAAACAGCACTACCACAAGAAATAGTTTCATGTCTTCTTCGGATAGAGATCACCTTACACCAATTGTTCTTGATTTCACATTGAAGGATGCATGTGCAGTCTCTCTAGTGAAAACCTGTACTGCTGTTAGAAAGTAGCAGGTCCCGTATTCACCTCGGCATTTTTATTTGAAATTGGTGCCTCCCTTCATAAAACTCAATTAGTATAAACTAATTTTTCAAAACAATACAACATATCAAAAAGCTCAATCACACATTAGGAGAAAGGGAAGAGAAAATTCATTTAGTCATAGCATGCATGATGTGTATATGCACTATTGAGTTTCAGAGAGATAAAGGGAGAGAACTCAGGCAGAATTTATAATTCCAGTGAATTGTCTACTGGATAAACTCTCAATTTTGAAATTCCACAAAATAACAGGGAGAAATTAAGTATATCCAGTGTATATCTTTTATGTCTCTATTTCAGAAACTCCATCCTAGCAAAACATGGACATGAAATGTCTTCCTATCAATACATCAGCATTAAAAACTGTATCATTCATCTCCATATGAGCTAGTATATCTCTAATGCACATAAGTTCGGAAAAAACTACGCTAATGAGGAAGTAATGAAAATAAAATAGCATGCACTAAAACATAATATAGACATGCGTTAAAATATTCAACTTCAGGGCTCTCAAAAAAGCATAGTTGGACATTGATTTATCCAAAGAAACAGAAATATCATTATATTTACTTGGAGATCCATGCTGCATGGAACAAAAATAGCAACCACACTAGAGATAATTTCATCGCTTCTTCGGATTGAAATCACCTTACAAACCATTTGCTCTTGATTTCACATTGAGGAATGCATGTGAAGTCTCTCCAGTGAAAACCCGCACTGCTGGTAGAAGTAGAAGGTCCCGTCAGCACCTCCGCAATTTTATTTGAGAATGGTGCCTCCCTTCATCATACTCAATTAGTATAAACAAATTTTTCAGAATAATACAACATATCCAAAAGGTCAATCAAACATCAGAAAAGAGGGAAGAGAAAATTCACTATGTCATTGCATACATGATGTGTATATGCACATTTGAGTTTAAGAAAGGTAAAGGGAGACAACCCAGGCCATATTTATAATGGTTGTGAATTGGTCCAATGGATAAACTCCCAAGTTGAAAATGCCGCACCAAAACAAGGAGAAATTAAGTATATCCATTCTTTATCTTTTACCGTGTCTATTTCAGAAAGTCCATCCTAGCAAAACATGGACATGAAATTTCTTCCTATCAACACATAAACATTAACAATTTTATCATTCATCTCCGCATCAGCTAGTACATCTCTAATGCAAATATTTTCGGTAAAAATCTACGCTATATGTGGAAGTAATGAAAATAAAACAGCATGCATTAAAACAAATATAGACATGTTAAAATAGTCAACTTCAGGGGTCTTAAAACAAACACAGTTGGACATTGATTTATACAAAGAAATAAAAAAATCATCATATTTACTTGGAAATCCATGATGCATGGCACAAAAACAGCACCAACACTACAGATAGTTTCATCGCTTCTTCGAAAAGAAATCACCTTACCAACCATTTGCTCTTGATTGCACATTGAAGGATGCATGTGAAGTCTCTCCAGTGAAAACCCGCACTGCTGATAGGGGTAGAAGGTCCCGTCACCACTTCGGCAATTTTATTTTAGAATGGTGCCTCCCTTCATCAAACTCAATTAATATAAACAAAATTTTCAGAATAATACAGCATATCCAAAAGGTCAATCAAACATCAGTGAAGCGGGAAGAGAAAATTCACTAAGTCATTGCATGCATCATGTGTATATGCACAGTTGAGTTTCAAAGAGATAAATGGAGAGAATGCAGGCCGAATTTATAATTGTATTGAATTGGTCTGGTGGATAAACTCTCAATTTGGAAATGCCACACCAAAACAAGGAGAAATTAAGTATATCCATTCTTTCTCTTTTAGCGTGTCTATTTCAGAAAGTCCATCCTAGCCAAAACATGGGCATGAAATTTCTTCCTATCAACACATCAACATTAACAATTTTATCATTCATCTCCGCATCAGCTAGTACATCTCTAATGCAAAAAATTTTGGTAAAAATCTACGCTATATGTGGAAGTAATGAAAATAAAACAGCATGCATTAAAACAAATATAGACATGTTAAAATATTCAACTTCAGGGGTCTTAAAACAAACACAGTTGAACAATGATTTATACAAAGAAATAAAAAAATCATCATATTTACTTGGAAATCCATGATGCATGGCACAAAAACAGCACCAACACTACAGATAGTTTCATCGCTCTTCGAAAAGAAATCACCTTACCAACCATTTGCTCTTGATTTCACATTGAAGGATGCATGTGAAGTCTCTCCAGTGAAAACCCGCACTGCTGATAGGGGTAGAAGGTCCCGTCACCACTTCGGCAATTTTATTTTAGAATGGTGCCTCCCTTCATCAAACTCAATTAATATAAACAAATTTTTGAGAATAATACAGCATATCCAAAAGGTCAATCAAACGTCAGTAAAGCGGGAAGAGAAAATTCACTAAGTCATTGCATGCATCATGTGTATATGCACAGTTGAGTTTCAAAGAGATAAATGGAGAGAATGCAGGCCGAATTTATAATTGTATTGAATTGGTCCAGTGGATAAACTCTCAATTTGGAAATGCCACACCAAAACAAGGAGAAATTAAGTATATCCATTCTTTCTCTTTTAGCGTGTCTATTTCAGAAAGTCCATCCTAGCAAAACATGGACATGAAATTTCTTCCTATCAACACATCAACATTAACAATTTTATCATTCATCTCCGCATCAGCTAGTACATCTCTAATGCAAATATTTTCGGTAAAAATCTACGCTATATGAGGAAGTAAATAAAATAAAACAGCATGCATTAAAACAAATATAGACATGTTAAAATATTCAACTTCACGGCTCTTAAAACAAACACAGTTGGACATTGATTTATACACAGAAATAAAAAAATCATCATATTTACTTGGAAATCCATGATGCATGGCACAAAACAGCACCAACACTACAGCTAGTTTCATCGCTTCTTCGAAAAGAAATCACCTTACAAACCAATTGCTCTTGATTTCACATTCAAGGTTAGATGTGAAGTCTCTCCAGTGAAAACCCACAATGTAGGTAGAAGTAGAAGGTCCCGTCACCACCTCGGTAATTTTATTTCATAATGGTGCCTCCCTTCATAAAATTCAATTAGTATAAACTAATTTTTCTGTATAGTACATGAAATCCTAAAACTCAATCAAACATCAGAAAAGAGGGAGCAGAAATTCACTTAGTTATAGCATGCATGATGTGTATATGCAAAACTGAGTTTAAGAGAGGTAAAGGGAGACAACCCAAGCCATATTTATAATTGAAGAGAATTGGTCCAATGGATAAATTCCCAAGTTGAAAATGCCGCACAATAATAATAAGAAATTAAGGGTATGCATTGTTTGTCTCTTACTGTTGATTTCAAAAAATTCCAGCCTATCAACACTTAATAATTTTATCATTCATCTCCGTATCGGCTAAACATATACGCTATATAAGGAAGTAAATAAAATATACACATGCATTAAAATTTTCAACGTTTCAGCGTGATCTGACCATCAAAGGGCATGAATTTGATGACTTCAAGGTTATTAATTAGAGGAATGAAGTTGGTCTTCAATGGTTATGTTAAATACATTGAATTTAGTCATTTAGCTATTTATGATAGCCTCTAGAAGTCCAAGAGACCTAAAAACGTGGGGGCTTGTTTATGTTACTGTTTTATGATAACTCTTTTAAAGCTTTAGTTATAACTTTTCCTATTCTTAGAGGGATGTTCCAAGTATAAAACAGGGTATTTCGAAATGATTAGGCAGATTATGTTTTCAAAAAATTATCATATTTGTGAGGTCTTGTGTTCCTCTTCGTTCTTAAAAGAACTCCTAGAACTTATCAAGTTAATCTTGTGGCGTTCAAACAACCAAACTTATCACCTTGATTGTTGAGAGATTCTCAGGTTTTCTAGGTGTGGCGTTTCAATCTTTCGTAGTCTTGGTTTTCATCTTGTTAGGTGACGGGTCAAGGCTCAACCAATCTTGTCTACATGATCTTGGGGTTCTAAACCATCATTCTTATTGGGTTTCATCACAATTGTTGATGAAGTTCATATCATTTGGTATCAGAGCTTTGGTTCTAAGATAAGTTTGACTATCTTTCATTTTCGTTGTTTCTTTTATATACTGTTACCTCTTGTAGAAAAAAAATTCGTTAAAAAAAAAAATCAAATTCTCTTTTCAATCTTGTTTCAATCTTTGCCTTTTGGTTAGTTTTGGTTGATTTCTCATTGTTTTGAATTTCTGTGGGATTATTTTGATTTAGTTTTTGAAAGTTCGATTAAGAACTAAAGAAGACACAAAAGAGTGGAAAAAGGCAAGAGTGTGTGAGACCATAAGAGGGTAAAAGCCATTTAGTGTGAAAACACGAGCACAAGTGTATCAATTCTTAAGTTATGGGCTTTCAATTTAGGATTTTGGGTCAATTATGACTGGACCTCATTTAAATCCACATAAGGGTTCCATTAGGGTTACTTTTAAGAACTATTTAAACTCATGTAACCCTAATTTCAGTAGCCATTGATTAATTTTAATTCTGAACTTTTTAGTTTATGTGTGAGAGTGATTCTTGCATTCTTCAGTTCTTGAACGAACTGAATCCGACTTATCGAAGATTAACTGGCTTCGTGGCGTCATTCTACTCATTCCAATAGTGCTGGTGCCTTGGGGCAGGTTTCCATTGTGTCACACTCCTATCAGACCTATTTCGGCTTTTCGGGATCAGATTTCAATCTTTGTTGTGGGTTGCGTGACCACGTGATCACGAGGTTCGCATCAGGTGGTATCCCCTACCGCGCGGGGGGCGTCAAGCTCGAACGGCCTGCCAAATTCATTGCCACTGCTTCACAGGCCGCTGAATTCAGCTGGAACTGCCTTCCTTACCGAACTTTGTTGCGGACTGACCATGCCTGTCGGTCTACAACTACCAACTATGTCCTTGGCGCAACACTTCTTGTCAGCACAAATATAGCTTCTCCAACACTGTTACAGCAGGCCTCTAGTCCTGTTGTCTAGAGTTAAGTTCATAGGGCAGAGAGTTGAACTGTGCGTGCGCGGGCTTGATCGTCGCGCGACCCGCAGAGCTATCGTTGCCGACCATCCAGAGTAGTGGGGTACTCTATCCCTCATGAACTTAGTACTTTGAGAAGCAGTCCCAGCCCTGCCCCCCACGATCTGTACACCCATTTCCCCCGCAAAGCCATGTTCATAATTGTCGTAACACCCTGCTACCACTTTTGCTTGTCTGAATGCCAACCCTTTTCTGACATAATAGTTTTGCTTTGCCACCTCGGAAAGTCCATTATCGAAGCCCCGTGTCGTGCTATGTTAGAACCCATGGCTTTCTTGAACCAATACATCTGAAAGCCAATTCTCTATGGATTAAATGGATTCATCATTTCTTTCTTCCGAGTCACTCGATTTGGGAGGCTCCAGCAGTGAAAGCTTCCTCTCTGCTGTGGAAAACACTAATTTGCTTGAACTGTTAGCTTATTCAAGATTGTGGCAGTAGCTTATCTGCTATTGCTACTTGACTAGTTGGAATGCTGGTGCTGGTTATCTCTCGGCTAATGCTTATGATTTTTTTCGGGTGAAGGGTCGCAAGATCCACTGGGATTTGGTGGTGTGGGAGCAATGGTCTATGCCTAAGAAATGTTTTGTGTTGTGGTTGGCAGTGTTAGGGAAGCTCAAAACTAAAGATCGTCTACATTTCATTACCTCAGACACCAGCTGTGTTTTTTGTAGTCAGGAGTAGGAATCGCATTGTCATTTGTTCTTCAAGTGTAAGTGGACATCGTCTTTATGGGGTAATATTGTTCGCAGGCTGCATATTCACCGTCGAATGAGCACCCTAGCTAGTGCTATTCGAGGCCTAACCTCTAAAAGGAAAAAAATGGAGTAGAGAATGCGAAGAGCCTCTCGTGATCACGTGGTCACGCAACCCACAACAGAGATTGATAGGCTGTAGCTAACTAACTTAAATAAAGCCCATAAGGTTTATTTATTCTCTTCCATCCAGCCCATCAATCCATGTTTCCAAGTTGTAGTAGAATTCTTTTGGCTCCTTCGTTGTGCTCACTTCATGGCCCAAATAAAGCTGGGCTGGACCCCTCCAACACATAGATACTTTAATGGTCCTTGCAATTATGACTTGGGTGAAACTTTGAAAACCACGAACCAAGCCCCTAATCATGTAATGGGTCCTCACGAATATATCCCTTATCTATTAGCTCATAAACTTGCCTTTGAAGCCCAGTCATCTCCTCTGGATTCCTTCTATAGGATGGTTGGTTAGGAATTGAAGCTCCACATACAAAATCAATCTGGTGTGAGAATGGTGGTATTGTGCTTGGAGTATCGTCGGGGAACAAATCATCAAACTCCTGCAACAAAGAAATAGTAGCACTAGGCGCCATATGATCAAGATCATTAGTATTAAAATAAGCCTCTTTGTACGCAAGTAAAATCATTGGCTTGTTAGTGAGATATGCAGATCTGACCTCACCCTCTCTAGCATAAAAACTTCGTTGTTTCTTTACTTTTCCACACAATTTTCATCACTCTTCCTGACTTTCTTCACTCCTCTTGTCTTACCTCCACTCTCGACCAGGTTTGAGTTGTGGTTGAATGGTCTGATTTGTTTGCGTTTGGATGACTGTCTGAATGTGTTACAGTGGTTTGGGTTTTGGCCGCATCCGATGGTATTCTCTCCCCTTGATCCTCACCTTGATTTTGTCTCCCCACTGCCTCATCATATTCATGTTTTAGCTTTATTTGATCATCATGCACCTGTTTGGGAGTAAGAGGTACAAGAGTGATGGTTTTACCATCTTTTACAATGGTATATCGATTTCTAACCCCATCATGAACTGCCTTCCTATCATATTGCCATGGTCTCCCCAACAAGATGTGACTTGCTTGCATCGGTACCACATCGCACAGAACTTCATCAACATATTTCCCAATCGAAAATGGGACCACAACCTGCTTAGTCACTTTCACTTCACCACCACCATTCAGCCATTGCAATCTATATGGTTTCGCATGCTTAACAGTACTCAATTTCCATTTACTAACAAGGGTTGTACTGCAAACATTAATACAGCTTTCACTATCAATAATTAAACCACACACCTTGCTTTGTACGTAACACCGTGTCTGAAAGATATTCTATTTTGTTGATCAGATTCATCTTCCTTGACCTGAACCTGAAGTGTAGACCTCATAACCAAGGACGCCGCAACCGTTAATGCTAACTCATCCCCCTCACTATCCTTCAATAGTGGCATGCCTTCACAATAAGATTTGTCACTTCCAGATTCCATATCACCGTCATAGTCATCTTCACCTACATCTGCGTTTTCATCAACAAACTTGTAAAAATCAGATCTGGTATTCGGTACAGCCTTACAGACCGTATTTGATCAGCCCCAATATTCTGTTTCTTTCTCCATTTCAAATCATCTGTAAGATCCATGTTCATCCTAGACAACAACTCGAGTTAATGACATAAGGCTCGTAATTGGAACGCTACATCAGCGTTTTGTGTCGCTGATTGGTTGTTTTCAGACATCCTTTGAATCTGCAAAATTTGGTTAGTAGCAAAAAAATATATCTTGACAACTCTCGTGTATCACACAAAAAAAATCAAGACTTTTCACTCTAATAAGCTCACTAGGCCTTTTACCTCACGACTCGTGTATCACACAAAAAAATCAAGGTTTTTCACTCTAATAACCTCACTACGCCTTTTACCTCACCACTTCCTTTCTTTTGGTTGAGAGGTAAAAGGCGTAGTGAGCTTATTAGAGTGAAAAGCCTTGATTTTGTTTGTGTGATACACGAGAGTTGTGAGGTAAAAGGCGTAGGGAGCTTATTAGAGTGAAAAGCCTTGATTTTTGTGTGTGATACACGAGTTGTGAGGTAAAAGGCGTAGCGAGCTTATTAGAGTGAAAAGCCTTGATTTTTTTTTGTGATACACGAGTTGTGAGGTAAAATGCGTAGTGACATCATTTGATTTTTTTGTGTGATACACGAGAGGTGTGAGGATATATTTTGTGTGACTAACCGAATTTTGCAGATTCAAATGATGTCTGAGAACAACGAATTAGCGACAAAAAATGTTGATGTTGCTTTCCCATTGCGAGCATTATGTCAGAAACTGGAGTTATTGTCTAGGATGAACATGGATCTAATAGATGATGTGAAAGAGATAAAGAAAAAGAATATTTGGGTTGATCGCAGAGGAAATATAGTCTGTAAGGCCGTACAGAATACCAGATTTGATTTTCAAGAGTTTGTTGATGAAAAAGCAGATATTGGTGAAGATGAATATGATGGTGATATGGAATCTAAAAGTGACAAATCTTGTTTTAAAGGCATTCAACCATTGAAGGATAGTGATGCGAATAAGTGTCCATTACTAGTTGCGGAATCCTTGGTTATAAGACGCACACTTCAGGTTCAGGTCAAGGAAGATGAATCTAATGAAGAAAGAGATAATATCTTCCATACAGTACCACCCTTGTTAGTAAACTGAATTTGAGTATTGTTAAGCATGCGAAACCATATAGATTGCAATGGTTGAATGATAGTGGTGAAGTGAAAGTGACTAAGCAGGTTGTGGTCCCATTTTTTATTGGGAAATATGTTGATGAAGTTCTATGTGATGTGGTATCGATGCAAGAAAGTCACATCTTGTTGGGGGGACCATGGCAATATTATAGGAAGGCAATTCATGATGGGGTTAAAAATAGATATACCATTGTAAAAGATGGTAAAACCATCACTCTTGTACCTCTTACACCCAAACAGGTGTATGATGATTAAATAAAGCTAAAAAGTGAGCATGAGGCGATGGGGAGAGAAAACCATCAGATTCGGCCAGAACCCCAACCTCTACAACCCATTCAGCCACCCATCCAAACACAAACAAATATTCGGCCACCACTTCAAACAAATCAGACCATTGGACCACTACTCAAAAACACTCAAATTTGGCCGAGAGTGGAGGTAAGACAAGAGGAGAGAAGAAAGTCAGCAAGAGTGAAGAGAATTGTGTGGAAAAACTAAAGAAATAGCCTAATTTTTATGCTAGAGAGGGTGAGGTCAGATCTGCATATTTCACTAACAAGCCAATGATTTTACTAGTTTACAAGGAGGCTTACTTTAATAATAATGATCTTGATCATGTTGTGCCTAGTGGTGCTATTCCTTTGTTGCAGTAGTTTGATGATGTGTTCCCCGACGATACTCCAAGTAGATTACCACCATTGCGGGGGATTGAGCATTAGATTGATTTCGTACCCGGAGCTTCAATTCCTAACCGACTAGCATATAGAAGCAATCCCGAGGAGACGAAAGAGCTTCAAAGGCAAGTTGATAAGCTGATGGAAAAGGGCTACATTCGTGAGAGTATGAACCCCTGTGCAGTACCCGTGCTACTTGTGCCCAAGAAGGATGGAACATGGAGGATGTGTGTTGATTGCCGATCCATCACAACATAACGATAAAGTATAGACACCCTATTCCTAGGCTTGATAACATGTTAGATGAGTTACATGGATTTTGCATTTTCTCTAAAATTGACTTGAAAAGTGGGTACCATCAGATTAGGCTGAAAGAGGGTGATGAGTGGAAAACTGCATTTAAGACTAAGTATGGTTTATATGAATGGTTAGTAATGCCTTTTGGACTTACAAATGCACCAAGTACGTTTATGCGTTTAATGAATCATGTGTTGGGTGCATTCATAGGGAAGTTTGTGGTTGTGTATTTTGATGACATTCTTATCTATATACTTAGTGTGTTGCGTTGTGAGAAATTGTATACTAATCTTAAAAAGTGTGCCTTCTGCATGGAGAAAATTGTGTTTCTTGGCTATGTTGTAACTGCACCGGGTATCGAGATGGACGAGGAGAAAGTTAAGGCCATGAGGGAGTGGCCTACACCCAAATCGCTAAGTGAGGTAAGGAGTTTTCATGGGTTAGCTAGTTTTTACAGGCGTTTTGTGAAAGATTTTAGCATAATAGCTGCACCCTTGAATGAAGTTGTTAAAAATTAGTTGGGTTTAAATGGGGGGAGGAACAAGAATTGGCTTTTATTCTTTTGAAAGACAAATTATGTTCTGCATCTATTTTGGCTTTACCTGACTTTACAAAAGCATTTGAAATAGAGTGTGATGCGTCTGGAATGGGAATAAGTGCTTTTTTGATGCAGGATCGGAGACCTATGGTGTATTTCAGTGAGAAGTTAAGTGGAGCGACCTTGAACTATCCCACTTACGGCAAAGAACTTTATGCCTTGGTAAGAGCACTTGAGACATGGCATCATTACTTGTGGCCAAAAGAGTTTGTAATCCATTCGGATCATGAGTCCTTGAAACATCTAAAACGACAAGGTAAGTTGAATAGGAGACATGCAAAATGGGTTGAATTCATTGAAACTTTTCCTTACGTGATCAAGTATAAGCAAGGCAAGGAGAACATCGTAGTTGATGCACTCTCACGCAGGTATGTTCTTTTACACACCATGAATACTAGATTGCTAGGCTTTGAATATGGGAAGGAATTGTATGCTAACGATTCTGACTTTGTTGAGATTTATAATGCATGTGGAAATTTGGCTTTTGGTAAGTTTTATTTTATGGTTGGTTATTTGTTCAAAGAGAATAAATTGTGTGTTCCTGCTTGTTCTTTGCGTGAATTGCTTGTTCGCTGAAGCACATGAGGGTGGTTTAATGGGTCACTTTGGATGTATTGCATGAGCATTTCTATTGGCCAAAGATGAAAAGAGATGTGCAACGAATTTGTGAATAGTGCATCGCTTGTCGAAAAGCAAACTCTAGAGTACAATCACATGGTCTCTATACACCATTTCTATGGACTTTGTTTTAGGTTTACCTAGGTCAAAGAAAGGTAGAGACTATTTTTGTTGTGGTTGATAGGTTTTCTAAAATGACACAATTCATTGCATGCCATAAACAAATGATGCATCTCATATCACAGATTTGTTCTTTAGGAAGATTGTATTTTTGCATAGCATTCCTAAGAGTATAGTGTCAGATCGTGATGTTAAGTTCCTTAGCTACTTTTGGAAGACCTTATGGGTAAAGTTGGGAACCAAACTTTTATTTTCGACAACATGTCATCCTCAAACAGATGGGCAAACTGAGGTAGTCAATAGAACATTATCTCAACTTTTGCGTGTAGTAATACAAAAAAAATTGAAAAGTTGGGAAGAATGTTTTCCTTTTGTTGAGTTTGCTTATAATAGAACTGTGCATTCGACCACTGGTTTTTCTCCTTTTGAAATTGTTTATAGTTTTAATCCACTAACTCCTATGGACTTAATTCCTTTACCCTGTGAAGAAAGGGTAAATTTAGATGGTGAACAGAAGGCAAATATGGTGAGTCAATTCCATGAAGGAGTTAGATTACAAATAGAGCAAAAGAACAGACTTTACGCTTCTAAAGCAAATAAGGGACGTAAACTAGTTGTTTTCCAACCCGGTGATTGGGTTTGGGTGCACATGCGGAAGGAACGATTTCCTAACCAAAGGAAATCAAAATTACAGCCTCGTGGTGATGGTCCATTTTAGGTTTTGGAGAGAATAAATGACAACGCATACAAAATTGATCTTCCAGGTGAGTATAGAGTTAGTACTACCTTTAATGTTGTTGATCTTACGTTGTTTGACACAGATATTGATTCGAGGTCGAATCCTTTCGAGGAGAGAGGTGATGCGAACCAGCCCAGAAACACCAACAAGGACCCCTTACATGTTCCAAATGGTCCAATGACGCGGTCTAAGACAAAGGCATTGAAAGAGGCAATGAATGCATTGGTTTTGAAGGTTTCAACTAGGTCAGAATTGCAAGGACCATTGGAGTTTCAAGAGGAGACTCTAGTACATCTTATCCATGTGCAGGAGGGGTCCAATACAACCTTATGTGGGACATGAAGTGAGAACAAAAAAAAAGCCAAAAGAATCCTACTACAATATGGAAACATGGGATTAATGGGCTTGATGGAAGACTATAAAAAAAAAGCCTTATGGGCTTTATTTAATTTTGTTAGCTACAGCCCAAGGCTTGTTTGGGCTTGATTAAGACTTTGTTTTCAACTAGGATCCAAGGCTTGTTTGGATTAAATCATGGGGTTTTCAATTTAGGATTTTAGGTCAGTTTTGAGTGGAACTCTTTTAAATCCACATAAGAGGTCTATTAGGGTTAGTTTTTAAAAATTGCATTAGAGATTCACTAGCTGATACGGAGATTATAAAATTGTTAATACTGATATATTGATAGGAAGACATTTCATGTTCATGTTTTGCTAGGATGGACTTTATGAAATAGACACGGTAAAAGACAAACAATGGATATACTTAATTTCTCCATATTATTGTGCAGCATTCCGAAATTGAGAGTTGATCCACTGTACCATTTCACTGCAATTATAAATTCGGGCTGGGTTCTCTCCCTTTATCTCTATCCGAAGAAGACATGAAACTATTTCTTGTGGTGGTGCTATTTTTGTTCCATGCATCATGGATGTCCAAGTAAATATGATGATCTTTCAATTTCTTTGGATAAATCAATGTCCAACTGTGCTTTTTTGAGAGCCCGAAAGTTGAATATTTCAATGCATGTCTATATTATGTTTTAATGCATGCTGTTTTATTTTATTTACTTCCTGATATAGCGTATATGTTTAGCTGATACAGAGATGAATGATAAAATTGTTAGTGTTGATAGGCTGGAGTTTTCTAAAATCGACAGTAAGAGACAAACAATGCATATACTTAATTTCTTCTTGTTATTGTGCGACATTTTCAATTTCGGAGTTTATCCATTGGACCAATTCACTGTAATTAGAAATATGGCCTGGGTTGTCTCCCTTTCTGTCTTTTAAACTCAATTGTGCATATACACATCATGCATGCAATGACTAAGTGAATTTTCTCTTCTCTCTTTACTGATGTTTGATTGAGCTTTTTGATTTTTTCTTTTGTTCTGAAAAATTAGGTTATACGAATTGAGTTTTATGAAGGGAAGCACCATTCGCAAATAAAATTGCCGATGTGGTGACGGGACCTTCTACTTCTACCAACAGTGCGGGTTTCCACTGGAGAGACTTCACATGCATCATTCAATGTGAAATCAAGAGCATTTGCTTTGTAAGGTGATTTCTATCCGTAGAAGCGATGAAATATCTCTAGTGTTGGTGTTGTTTTTGTTCCATGTATCATGGATGTCCAAGTTAATATGATGATTTTTCTATTTCATTGGATAAATCAATGTCCAACTGTGTTTGTTTTAAGAGCCCTGAAGTTGAATATTTTAACAGATGTGTATATTATGTTTAATGCATGCTATTTTATTTTCATTACTTCCTCATATAGCATAGAGTTTTACTTCAAATATTTGTGTTAGAGATGCTCTCTCTGATACGGAGATGAATGATAAAATTGTTAATGATGTTGTGTTGAGAGGAAGACATTTCATGTCCATGTTTTGCTAGGACGCAGTTTCTGAAACAGACATGATAAAAGACAAACAATGGATATTCTTAATTTCTCCATGTTATTGTGTGGCATTCCCAAATTGAGAGTTGATCCACTCGACCATTTCATTGCAATTATAAATTCCGTCTGGGTTCTCTCCTTTTATCTCTGAAACTTATTTGTGCATATAAACATCATGCATGCAATGACTAAGTGCATTTTTTCTTCCCTCTCTCCTGATGTTTCATTGAGCTTTTGAATGTGTTGTATTATTCTGAAAAATTAGTTTATACTAAGTGGGTTTTATGAAGGGAGACACCTTTCTCAAATAAAATTGCCGAGTTGATGAAAGGACCTTCTACTTCTACCAGCAGTGCGGGTTTTCACTAGAGAGACTTCACATGCTTCCTTAAATGTGAAATCAAGAGCAATTGGTGTATCCAAGGTGATCTCTATCCGAAAAAGACATGAACTGTCTTTAGTGGTGGTGCTGTTTTTGTTCCATGCAGCATGGATCTCCAAGTAAATATAATGATCTTTCTATTTCTTTGGATGAATCTATGCCCAACTGTGCTTTTTTGAGAGTCCTGGAGTTGAATTTTTAATGCATGTCTATATTATGATTTAATGCTTGCTGTTTTTTTTTTATTACGTGATATAGCGTATATGTTTATCTCATACGAAGATGAATGATAAAATTGTCAATGTTGATGTGTTGGTGGGTTGGAATTTTCAACTTGGGAGTTTATCCATTGGACCAATTCACAACAATTATAAATATGGCCTGGGTTGTCTCCCTTTACCTCTCTGAAACTCAATTGTGCATACAAACATCATGCATGCAATGACTAAGTGAATTTTTTCTTCCCTCTCTCCTGATGTTGGATTGAGCTTTTGGATATGTTGTATTATTCTGAAAAATTAGTTTATACTAATTGAGTTTTATGAAGGGAGGCACCATTCTCAAATTAAATTGCCGAGGTGGTGACGAGATCTTCTACTTTTACCAGCTGTGCGGGTTTTCACTGCAGAGTCTTCACATGCATCCTTGAATGTGAAATCAAGAGCATTTGGTTTGTTAGGTGATTTTTATCCGTAGAAGCAATGAAACTATCTCTACTGTTGGTGCTGTTTTTGTCCCATGCATCATGTATGTCCAAGTAAATATGATGATTTTTCTATTTCTTTGGATAAATCAATGTCCAACTGTGTTTATTTTAAGAGCCCTGAAGTTGAATATTTTAACACATGTCTATATTATATTTTAATGCATGCTGTTTTATTTTCAATACTTCCTCATATAGTGTAGATTTTTTTCTGAAAATATGTGCATTAGAGATGCTCTAGCTGATACAAAGATGAATAATAAAACTGTTAATGTTGATGTGTTGATAGGAAGACATTTCATGTCTATATTTTGCTAGGATGGAGTTTCTGAAACAGACACTGTAAAAGACAAATAATGTATATACTTAATTTCTCCTTGTTATTGTGCGGCATTTTTATCCAGTGGACTATTTACTACAATTATAAATTTGGCCTGTGTTCTTTCCCTTTATCTCTGAAACTTAATTGTGCATATACACATCATGCATTGAATGACTAAGTGAATTTTCTCATCCCTCATTTCTAATTTTGATTGAGCTTTAGGATTTGTTGTAATATTCTGAAAAATTAGTTTATACGAATTGAGTTTTATGAAGGGTGGCACCATTGTCAAATAAAATTGTCGTTGTGAAGACAGGACTTGCTACTTCTAATAGCAGTGCAGCTTTTCAGTTCAGAGACTTCCTTAAGTGTGAAATAAAGAGCAATTGGTGTTTGTAAGGTGATCTCTATCCGAAGAAGACATGAAACTATCACTAGTGGTGGTGCTGGTTTTGTTCCATGCAGCATGGATCTCCAAGTTAATATGATGATCTTTCTATTTCTTTGGATGAATCAATGTCCAACTGTGTTTGTTTTAAGAGCCCTGAAGTTGAATATTTTAACGCATGTCTATATTATGTTTTAATGCATGCTGTTTTATTTTCTTTACCTCCTAATATAGCGTATATGTTTAGCTGATACGTAGATGAATGATAAAATTGTGCAGCATTTATATAGTAAAAGACCATCATTGCATATACTTGATTTCTTCTTGTTATTGTGCGGCATTTTCAACTTGAGAGTTTATCCATTAGACCAATTCCCTGCAATTATAAATGTGGCATGGATTGTTTTCATTTATCTCTCTTAAACTCAATTGTGCATATACGCATCATGCATGCATTGACTAAGTGAATTTTCTCTTCTCTCTTTACTAATGTTTGATTGAGCTTTTTGATTTTTTGTATTATTCTGAAAAATTAGGTTATACGAATTGAGTTTTATGAAGGGAGGCACCATTCGCAAATAAAATTGCCAATGTGGTGACGGGACCTTCTACTGCTACCAGCAGTGCGGGATTTGACTACAAAGACTTCACATGCGTCCTTCAATGTGAAATCGAGAGCAATTGGTTTGTAAGGTGATTTCTATCCGTAGAAGCGATGAAACTATCTCTAGTGGTGGTGCTGTTTTTGTTCCATGTATCATGGATGTCTAAGTAAATATGATGATTTTTCTGTTTCTTTGGATAAATCAATGTCCAACTATGTTTGTTTTAAGAGCCCTGAAGTTGCATATTTTAACACGTCTATATAATGTTTTCATGCATGCTGTTTTATTTTCATTACTTTCCCATATAGCGTAGATTTTAACTAAAAATATGTGCATTAGAGATGCATTAGCTGATACAGAGATGAATGATAAAATTGTTAATGTTGATGTGTTAATAAAAAAAATAGAAAATTGGTGTTGGTAAAAATATTAGTGGTGTGATCGGGTATATTTTGAGTCTTGAGTGTATTGAGATTAAGAAAGGAATGGAGGGTAAACGAATGTACTTAATATCTAAATACATTTAGGATTAAGGAAAAGAAATATTGAATATGACTATGAATTATGCGGTATAATACAAATTGGTTTCAACATAATTTTTAGGTTTGTTATGATATGAAATGAAGGAAATATTAATTATGATATTTTCCAGGATTGGAAGAAATTTTTGTAGCGTCATCCTCGGCAATTGGAGGAGCATGCCTAGTTGGAGATTTAGGTAGGTGTTGTTGCACCTTAATTTTGTTAATTAAGTATTTATATTCTTTCAATTTTATTTATATGATTTAATGTTCATTAAGTAATTGTAAATAATTTGTATAAAAGAGATGATTGTTTAAAGATGATAAATGTTAAATTCAGGATGATTAAATATATGAGGAAAAATTAAGATTGGTTGTGTTACTTATGAAGAAAAGTCGTGTTAAAAAGATTGAGTATACGAGAGATTGTCCTAAAAAGTAAAAGAGTGTAATAATTGAAAAACTGTGTGAATTATTTTAAATTTTTTTAATTGAATAGATTTTTAATTTATTCACCCTTATAAAACTCAATTGTTTTTTATTTTGAATTTTATTTTTCAATATTAAATTATTTGAAAAGTAGGTTTCATGAAATTTTTTCATTGTACTTTTTATAGAGTTATCATGATCTCAAATTTTAGATTTTTTTCCTCGATTTCAACTTTGGATATATTGGAAATAGAGTTTCTTAGTTTTTTTATTTGATTTTTATGAAATTATATCGGTTTCATGAACTAGCTAACGAGTTTAACAGATTAACCTAGGTTGACATGATATATATATATATATATGTTTTTTATTGATTTCATTTATTTCATCTTTCAACATTGTGTTCGTTAAGGGTTGAGCTTCATAAATTTTTTTATTTGTTTTTATGGGTTATCTTAATCTCATAGCCCGTGTTACGAGTTTACCATGTTTACTAGGGTAGTTACTTAATATTTTTTATTTTAGTTTTTTAGTTTTATCCTTTTAACATTAAATTGATTAGGAATTAATCTTTATAATGTATTTTGATTTCCTTTCACTTGAGTCTTAGACATATTGGTATCTTAATATTTGAAAAAAAATATCATCAAATGTGTTGTCATATCAATTTTTAAAAGCACATCAATAATGTTTGATTATTGTTTTATGACTAAGTAATTGTAGTCCCACATAAATAAATAAAAACTATTCATAAGAATTTGTTTTCTTTTTTGTTTAGTTTTTCTTTCTTCTGTTTAAACCTTTATCAACTGAATTTTTTTTATTTAGTTTTCCAGTTTTATCCTTTAATATTAGGTTCTTTTGATAATCATGCTTTATACTAGGTTATATATTGGTCTTATGGAATTAACTTGTTTTTTTATTTCAACTTTCAATAATATACTTGTTGGAAGTGGTGCATTATATTTTTTTATTTAATTTTTATGAATTTATAATGCTTTTATGGTCCTAGTCACAAATTTAACTAGTAATTGAGTGATATCAAATCTTTTTTTTACTACTATTTCTAATTGGTTTTTATTTTATTTGAACCTTCAACTATAAGTTGGTTGGAAATTGGATGTCAAAAATATTTTTATTTGCTTTTTACAAGATTATATTGATCTCATGACCTAAATCACAAGGTTGACATGCTGACTCAGATTGACTTTGTTTTTATTTTGTTCTTTTCAAGTTGCTTTCCATGAGATTGTCCTGATCGAGCTAACTTAGATCAAGGGTTTGGAAGGTTAAGCCATATTGATTCAATTTTTTTTTGTACATTTTTAATTCAGTTTTTTAACTTCATCATCTAACACTTCAATCTTATTTAATTTAATTTAATTTAATTTAATTTTTCCTTTTAATTTCATTTCTTTAAATTAGATTATTTGGGAATGGAACTTTATATTTTTTTCATTTTTTTTTCAGTTATTAAAGTCTTATGAATTGAGTTTTCTTTTATTCGATTTCAACTTTTAACATTGAATTTATTGAAAATGAAACTTTTTTTTAGAAAGTCATATTGAATCCTATGACTTTTATTCTCAATTGTTATGATCTAGTTTAAGGTCTGAATGGGTTATGAAATTACTTGTTCGTTAAAATGAACAACTTGAGTTTCAATTTTTTTTATAAGGGCCTTGGTTGTTATGATCTAGTTTTATGCAACCCATCACTTTTGTTATCATGTCTCTAATCTCATCAACATACCTTGCACCACCCTCTATTTGTGTTATCGTACTCTTATTAGACATCTTTGAATATGCACAATTTGACTTTAAATGGCTTTTGAATTACAAATGTTAGATTTTAGTAACCTTTTTTTATCATATTATTCTCAATTGTTATGATCTAGTTTAAGTTCTGAATGGTTCTTGAAATTACTTGGAGGTTGAAATGAACAACTTGAGTTTCATTTTTTTTTAAAAACCTTGGTTATTTCGAAGCTGATAATAAGTCCAATAAACAATGTTTAAATAATCGTCGTGCAATTCAAGTTTTAACAAAGTCGTCCCATAACTTCATCTCTAATCTGTCTTCAACTTAGTAGTTGCAAGCCTAATTAAACTTCTAGGAGATGTGCTCTCTCATCACTTAGTATTTCATCACTTGTAGGTTGAAATTAACAACTTGAATTTTTGTAATATTATTTTGTACAAGCATGGAACCATGGACATTGTTAAGATCACCATCTTTCACATTTGCATTATCATTATACTAATCAAAATAAGCATCAACGCATCTTACATGCCTATTGACATTGTTATCTTTTGTTAAACTCTATCTCGTGCAATCCATCACTTTTGTTACCATGTCTCTCTATTCTCATCAGCATACCTTGCACCACCCTATATTCAAGCTTATGGAAACCACCATTATATATATATATTGTTGGTTTCCATAAAGACCAAAGTCATCCCTTAACTTCATTTCTAATCTTTGCCTTCAACTTAGTAGCTTGCAAGACTAATCAAACTTCTAGGAGATGTGCTCTCTCATCACTTGGTATTTCGTCACTTGTAGGTTGAAATTAATAACTTAGTTTTGTAAAATTATTTTGTACAAGCATGGAGTTTTGTACAAGCATGGAACCATAGATATTCTTAAGATCACCATCTTTAATGTGTATTATCATTATACTAATCAAAAGTAGCATCAACGCATCTTTCATTCCTATTGACATGGTTATCTTTCATTAAACTCCATCTCGTGCAATCCATCACTTTTGTTACCATGTCTCTCTATTCTCATCAGTATATCTTACACCTACCTCTATTCATGTTATCCTACTCTTATCAGACATCTTTGAATATATACAATTTGACTTTAAATGGCTTGTGAATTAGAAATGTTAGATTTGAGTATCCTATTTGAGCATACTATTCTGAATTGTTATGATCTAGTTCAAGATCTGAATGGGTTGTGAACTTACTAGTGGGTGGAAATGAACTACTTGAGTTTCAATTTTTTTTTAAAAGAGCCTTGGTTGTTTAGAAGCTTAGTATAAGTCCAGTAAAAAATGTTTAAAGTATCGTCGTGCAATTCAAGTTTTATTATTTTTTCTTTAATTTTTTACTTTTTATATATACATTTATAATGTCAGTTTCCATAAAGACTAAAGTCATGCTTTAAATTCATCTCTAATGTTTGCCTTCATCTTAGTAGCTTGCAAGCCTAATTGAACTTCTAGGAGATGTGCTCTCTCATCACTTGTAGGTTGAAACTAACAACTTCAGTTTTCATAATATTATTTTGTACTACCATGTCATGCATGGAACCATGGACATTTTTAAGATCACCATCTTTCAAGCATTATCATTATACTAATCAAAATTAGTATCAATGCATCTTTCATGGCTATTGACATGGTTCTTTTTTATCAATTCTATTTCATACAATCTATCACTTTTGTTATCATGTTTCTCTATTCTCATCATCATACCTTGCACTACCCTTTGTTGGTGTTATCGTACTCTTATTAGACATCTTTGAATATGCACAATTTGACTTTAAATGGCTTATGAATTAGAAATGTTTGGTTTTTGAAATTACTTGAAGGTTGAAATGAACTTGAGTTTCAATTTTTTTTTTAAAAGCCTTGGTTGTTTAGAAGTTAAGAATAAGTCCAATAAAAAATATTTAACGTATCGTCGTACACTTTAAGTTTTAGTATCTTTTCTTTAGTTGTTTTTCTTTTTTTATATATATATATATAATGTCGGTTTCCATAAAGACCAAAGCCATCCCTTAACTTTGTCTCTAAAGTTTTCCTTCAACTTAGTAGCTTGCAAGCCTAATTGAACTACTAGGAATAAAAAAAACATAGTTTGCATCAAATGGACATATGTAGTTCAGGATACTACAGAAGTCAGAATGAGCAAAGGTTAACATTGGCAGAATAAAAGATTTGAATTTGAAGGCAATGATTTTCATTCTCTCTATTTATTTAATTTTCTTTCCATATATTTGAAGAAAAATATGGATGTTAGATTTCTAATGACTTTAGAATCACTTCATTTCCATCTCAATAGCTGAAGTATGCATAAAACATTAACTGATGGCCAAATTTAGCAATTTCCTCTTTTTAATCTTTTATCCAAACTATCTTTAAAACATAAAATAAATAATATCAAGATATTTTATATATAAAATACAGGCAAAACATTAAGTTAATTTGGTTAAAATTATTGAATAATATGGTTGCTTCAAAGTAATTAATGGAAAAAACAAAACTATAATTGTTGGTATGAAATTGTAATTTGAGTAAGAAAATGATATGATGTGCTTGTGGATATAGAAGGTAGCATGAGAATTACATAACTGTGGTTAGGGAGTACAAGTTGAATTTTAGCAGCAGTCAAGCATTACACACCTATACATATATTTGAATTAATATATCATGATGTTTAAAGTAGACTTTTAATGATAAATAATTGTAAAAGAATGTAAAAATTGAATTTTGGAAAATGTAAGGAATAATAAAATTGACAAATTATGAAATAACATAATTCATCCCAATTATCAGAGTTTATTTAATTTTTACGCATTTAAAATATTTAGTAAATGAGTGGTCTTAGAGGTGTTTGTTCATTAGATGACCATGAATTTAAATGATAAATTTACCATAAAGGGTTTATAGTCGACTTTCTTTGTTATTATTCATGATACTGAACCTTATTGTAGAGTTTAGGAATATCATATATTTATCATATAATGTAATTTCAGTATTGTTTTTTGAGATGTAATTAAATATATTATTAAAAACACTTAACTTTTCTAAATCATTGTAGTATTTTCATAATCTTACTTTTATGTATTAATTAGAAATATATGGAATTTAATTTTTTAATATTTGAAAACATTTTATGTTAAATTTGTAAGATAATTGTATATAAATCATTTATGTAAATTGTGAAAAGGTAAAGTAAAAAGAATAAACAGTTTATTTTGATTATTTATTTTTCAATCGGTCGTTTGGTTCATTTTATTTAACCAATTGATCAATTTTTCAATAATAAACCAATTCCTTTATGTTTCAAAGAAATGAAAATCTAGTTTATTTTTTAACAAAAAAATTCTAGTTTACTTTTCAACATATTATTGGTGTTAAGTGGGGAAGAACATGATTAGTAAACATGAAGAAAGTTTTGAATAGTAGGTAATGTGAACGGTTAATGGGGCTTATTGCCAGTGTAATGGCAAATTGTGATGTTAACCAACCTAGAAACATTAGAAAGGACTTATTACATGTTTTCAATGGTCCAATGACCCGGTCTAAGACAGACATTGAAAGAGACATTGAATGCATTAGTCTTATGATCATCTATTTTAATGATATCTTGGTATACGGTAAAAGATTAGATGAGCATGTATTTGCATTGCTTGCTTGATGTTTTGAGCCAAAAAAAATGTATGCTAATTAAAGAAGTTTACTTCTTACATGGAAAAAAATATATTTTATTTGTCATAGCTTTGTGCAAAAGGTATAAATGAAGAAATGGTGAAGAAACTTCATAAAAGTGTTTGGTAACAAATAGAAAAGAAGAATGAACAATATACATCTAAAGCTAACAAAGGTAGTAAAAGGAGTTCAATAGGCTAATGATGTTTGGGCTAAGCGAGCTTTGTGAATTATTTTTGATTTGTAATGTCATCAAGAGACACTCATTTATTGGCCAAACGATGCCCATCCACACTGGCCTTCCCTACAAGGATTTAAAAAAAACAAGTTGTGAGTGTGGGTTACCTTTGTTTTAATGG
Source organism: Salix arbutifolia (assembly GCA_025169955.1). Classification (NCBI taxonomy): domain Eukaryota; kingdom Viridiplantae; phylum Streptophyta; class Magnoliopsida; order Malpighiales; family Salicaceae; genus Salix; species Salix arbutifolia. The sequence goes on from CM045913.1 coordinate 7,733,573, forward strand.
AAGATGAATTAGCCTTTTGTTTCTGTTTTTTACAATTCAACCATGAGAGGAGGAGGCAAAGATAGTTAAAATGGGAAAATCACATAGGGTTTTTAATCCCCAGTGGAAAACGAAGATGTTTCCTCGAGGAAAAAATAATATAATCTAGTGACTATAAAATATTTATAAAGTTTGCTTTCCAAATATAAAAAAAAAGTTATTAGAAAAGGCAGTAAAAAAAATTAGTTCACTAAGATTAACTAGTTAAGTTTGGGTCATTAAATTAAATTAAATTCATAAAAAATGTATAAAAAAAGTATTACTTCTAATAAATATAATATTAAAGATTGAAATTAAAAAAATAATCAATGAGACAAGTATATAACACAACATAAAGGAAATAAAAATTATGAAACACAATTCTCAAAACAACATAGTATTGAAGAATAAAATTTAAAAAAAAAACAAAGAAAAACAATTCTAAAAAATAATGTTTTATAAGTGTGGCTAAAGTGATATTTTCATATATAAATTCAAGCATTGTTGATATCTGTTTTAAATATTAATATGATAAAATAATATATAATATTTTTGTTTTAAGAGATGATGTCAAATTTACGACTTGAGTCGTAAGATTGTGAAAACAAATCAAAATAAATTACATAAATCTAATTCTTAATTAACCTAGTATACACGGATACAAATAAAAAAATATTAAATTACAAAAGAATAAAAAAATTACTCAAGTCAAATTGGATTACCTTCACAAACCGGTAAGTGAAGTCATAAGATTGTCAACCTAGGTTAATCTGTTGAACTCGTTAGCTAGGTCATGAAACCTATATAATTTCATAAAAAAATACTAAGAAAATATATTTCCAATATATCCAAAGTTGAAATCCAGGAAAAAGTTCAATTTTTTAGATCATGACAACTCTACAAAAAACACAATGAAAATTTTTCATGAAACCTGATTTTCAAAGAATTTAATATAGAAAGATAAAGCTCAAAATAAAAAAAAAACAATTGAGTTGTTTAAGGGTAAAAATAAAAACACAAAGTCAAATAAAAATCTATTCAATTAAAAAATAACAAAAAAATAACACACAACCTAATATCCAACCAACCCAATATTGAAGGCTGAAATTAAAAAAATATATCATTAAGAAAAAGCAATAAGAAAATAACTTGAGTCCACCACAATTAACTTGTTAAATTTGTGATCTTATACATAAAATCAGGATGAATTATGAGAATGTAATGTAATGCAACATAGAGGAAATGAAGAGAGAGAAAAGTCATAATTCTCAAAATAATATAATATTAAAGGATAAATTAAAAATAAATAAATAAATAAACTACAACATAAAAATTGTTAAAAATTATAAAAGGATTTACAAAATAACTAAGTAAATCTAATTAACACACATAAGAATATATTAGGACAAAAGATGCCTACCATTATTAACTATCCTAATAACTATTCAACTTTGTCCCATTAAATATGATGGTGTAGAACCTATAATCAGCATGATAAGAATACATAAATAAATAATATACTACTTAAGTTCATTCTCTAATTATTCTTATAAAACTCAACAAATTATAAGTACAAATAATTATCTTATCTTTCACATAAATATCATTCCCTTGATAAACCATTTTCTATGTTGAATTTATCAAATTCATCATCTAGTTATAACTCAGCCTCCATAACAATTCCTATTTCAAATTTCAATATATATATATATATATATATTCATTTTCTAAGAAAAAGTTACATTATTGGCTTTCATTCAATGATGAAAGTAACGTACAGTGGTTTCCATCAACCATAAACAACAAATTTTTACTTTTATTCCATGAAACTTTCATTACACAACAAATAATGGCTTCCATTCAGCAATAAAAGTAACAAACATTAGCTTCCATAACAATAGTTTCCAGAACGAAAACAACATAACAATAGTTTCCATCCAGCAACGAAAACAACTAACAATAGTTCCATCCAGCAACGAAACAACAAACAATGGTTGTCATTTAATGATGAAAGCAACAACATTGGTTTTTATTCAATGATTAAAACAACATACTTAATAGCTCATTTTTTGTAATGGAAGTAACGAACCAAACTTTCTTTCCTTCACACAATCTTTCAATTATTATACCCTTTCACTTTTTAGGTCAATCTCTCGTATACTCAATCTTTTTAACACAACTCTTCTTCATAATTAACACATAACCAATCTTAATTTTTCCTCATATATTTAATCATCCTGAATTTAAAATTTATCATCTTTAAACAATCATCTCTTTTTTACAAATTATTTACAATTACTTAATGAACATTAAATCATATAAATAAAATTGCAAGAATATAAATACTCAATTAACAAAATTAAGGTGCAACAACACCTACCTAAATCTCCAACTAGGCATGCTCCTCCAATTGTTGAGGATGACGCTACAAAAATTTCTTCCAATCCTGGAAAATATCACAATTAATATTTCCTTCATTTCATCTCATAACATACCTAAAAATTATCTTTAAACCAATTTATATTATACCACATATTTCATAGTCATATTTAGTATTTCTTTTCCTTAATCCTAAATGTATTTAGATATTAAGTACATAAGTTTACCCTTCAATCCTTTCTCAATCTTAATACTCTCAAGACTCAAAATATACCCGATCACACCACTAATATTTTTACCAACACCAATTTCCCATTTTTTTTCTTTACATCTAACATAGTTTAAAATACAAATTCTACTCCATTTAGGTATCATATTCATGAACATATTTCCTCTATGATTTCATGTCTTCATGAACAATTACTAAAATTCCAATATGTTAGTTAACCTTGATATTATGCTTATCACCCTTCAAAACATCTACTCATATATTATGTTTTTCTACCCTAATTATCTTATGCATCAAAGTATTAAATCTTTCATTTCTCTTATGATGGTCGGCCATGCAAGGAGCCATTCCCCATCAATGTTTTCCTTTTTTTTTAACACCAATTTACATCCATAACACTTATTTCTCCAATTTTAACAATCCTAACAATCAAATTATAAAATGAGCTTTATACAATGAACCTTAACTATATAATTCTAGGAATTCAATAAAATTCAAGGAAATTAACCCAAATGAGTTTAAAATACTTTACCAATTACTAATGTCTTTCAAAAGCAAGTTCTCCAAGCTTTCTTCTTCCCTTACTCTCCTTATTTTCTCTCATAAAATTCTACTTCCTTTAAATTTTCTCTCTAAATGACAACTGTTTAAATACTTAAGCTTATAAAATATCACCATCCACATCTCAAATCCATGACCCCCTCTGTTTTTCCCTATTATCAAGATAAGAAAGATGAAAAATTTTCACTACTAACTCTCCCTCTAAGTTTCAACTAATATAGCATATTTATAGGTAACAATTCTAAAATTTCCCAATATGTCCTTACCTTGAAACCTTTTATTTTTCACTAGTAATATTTCTCGGGGCCTCATGTCGATTTATACCAGACTTAAACCACACAAATTTGATTTTTATTAAATTACATGTTACCATATTTTTTTTTCATGTTTCTTCTTTTATCATTTAGTTTCTATTCTCATTTCAGTCTTTTTTTATTTTCTAAGTATTTGTCAAGTTTCTATTTTTTTAAAATCAGTACAAAAACTTTTCCTTCCACATTTCTCGACCCATTATCATTCCTCTAAGGTAGAAATAAATTTGACATATTCAATGTAATATTTAATTCACTATCCTTGTAGGTTGACAATTGTATCCAAATATTTACATCGATCTCTACATAAAAATAATTTCCCTGAATAATACCAAAAAATCAATATTGCTCCGGTTAAGGTAAATATTCAATTTCCTCACTTGGAATAATATTTATTTCACATTCCATGTATATTTATTTGGGATTTTTCATTGAGCATGAGCCTGCCAAACCTATGAATAAGGTTAACTCAATTAGAAGAACCTTATTAAAATTAAATCCAAAAAAATTATGAAGCCTAATTTAAAAAGAACCCAAAAAATAAGTAGATTTAAGCTGAGTTAACCAACCAAATCAACGACTTGGATTATTAGATCGAGATAATCCTATAAAAAAATAAAAAATATTTATAAAGTCTAATTCTCGACCAATCCATTGTTGAAAAAAAAAATCAATTGGAAAAAAAGTATAAAAACCAATTAGAGTCCATCAAAAAATATTTTTGTGTTCATTTCTGACATAAAAACATATTAAAATAATTTTAAACTATTAAAATAATTAATGTAAAATAAAAAAGCTAGATTTTAATGATTTGTTAATTAATAATCAATAATTGTTAATATATGAAAACATTAATAGACAAAGAAATGTATTGTTTGTTTTCATGGTAAAATTAGGTTTTTTTTAAATAATTTTTATTTTATTTTATAAAAATATTTTGAAAAATATATTCATACTACAAATAAAATTTTTAAAAATTAAAAATAATATTATTTTAATATATTTACAAATACTAAAAAATATTCTATTCAATACCAGGGAGAAGCAGCAACGTCGAGGTGGCTGGTGTACAAAATTGTTCTTGCCACTAATAAAAAGGACCCAATTCTTGGTGTTGGCGGCAAGAAGACGATGATGACTCATCATTATAACTGAAACGAAGGCTGAGGAAACGAAGAGAAGAGTTTTTTAGTATTATCGACATAAGAGTGAAGAACAGTAGATATATTTCTTTTGTCATCTCATCTTTTTGTTTCAGTTTCTCATAAAACAATTCTACCAAGTCATATCATATAAAATTCTTTAAATTATTTTATTTTGTTTCAAGGGTGAAAAATGCAACTTCATATGACTATATAATGCTATTTTATATTTTCTTTTATTTTCTAATGATTTAATCTTAATTGATATACATTTTAGATTTATATATCATAATTGTAATTTTTTATATCATACAGGTAGAGTGTCTAGGTGTGCACCTAGCGCCTCTAATATTTTTCAGGATTGGCTCTTTTTAGCAGCTTTCAACTTTGACAAAATAAGGCCCATCCCAGTTTACTCTTCTTATAACATGGAAGGTTGAAGAACAAGGAATTTCATAGATCTTGTTGGGGTTGATTATGTTGTAGTTTGATGATAGAACAATGGATTAAAACTCATAAATCATAATGCTCTCTCTTCGAAACTTCTAGAAGTTCTAAAGTTGCCTTAAAATACCAAAATCTACTACTAACTCAAATTATTTTTAAAAGAAACCAAATTTGAATTTAAAAAATGAGTTTACCACAACCTAAATATTGAAGTCCTCAAACAATATAAACCTTGCCTTCATTGAACATATCATTTGAGATGTACTTAAAAAAAATCTGTAAGTTGCTAGGATAAAACCAAATGGTGAATTACAACTAGATTCCCTTTTTTCTCTCAAGTTTTACAATACTATAATTCCTTTTCCCATATATTCAATATCTCTTCTAGGGGTAGACTGTTAACTTTGCTTCATATTGGGGCCTTTTAGAAAATTGTATGTATCGGGGGTTGCTTTTATGCTTATTGCATATTTAATCATATAAATGGAAAAAAGATTCAATTACTGTTGGCAAAATATATTTAGCTTCTGTCATTTACTATTGTGGAAGAGTTTGGATTAGATCCATCTTGCTGCCACCATGCTGGGGAGTAGAAATCGAACATCAGAGGGCTAGTCTTGACCATTCTCTTTCTTTAGTTTTTTGGAGTTTGTGCTTCTCTTACAAGCTCTCCTTCCTAGTGTTTTTGAATTTCGATCAAATATCTCCTAATAGTTTTAGAAAAGTAGATCATATGCTTAGGATATGTTGGGATGTAACAACCCCAAATTTTTTTTTTCTCTCTCGCCGAAATTTCTAACGAAATTTCGGCAGAGTCTCCCCTATATCGGGAGATCCCAAGTTATCAATAACACAACCTGCACAAAATTTGGATCACAGCTCACCCATAATCACATTCATGTTTAATACAATTAACTGCATAATTCATTTCAGAATATGCTCAGGTCCATATTCATTCCCAAACTTCATCATACATCACACGCATAAGATAAAAATTAAAAAGCCAGTTCGCACATGAAGATTTCACATATATACATATACATAGAACATAACATAGTTTAATATTCTAAGATAATCTAGTACTTTCTAATATCCGGAGCATAGGTGGATACATTTAATATTCCAGAAACAAAATTTACAAAAATACTATTCTATACAATTTACATGTTCTTCTACATATCAAGATTTCACCATAACTCCCTAAGTTCCTAACTTATACAAAAAGGAATTAAGATTTAAAATCTATTCCTGACGAGAATGGGAAGAACCTGCAAAATATAGATTTTCCACATAAGTAAAACAATTTAGTAAATACTAGCAATTTACAGAAAATTTATACAACAATCCATCAATCTACTTAGATCATATGAGATTTTAAATACAACCATATACACCATTTTTTTTTATTAAACAAAAGAAAATTTATTTCTTTTAACTGCTTCGCTTTCATCTCAAAAAGCTTATCAAGTCTATTAATTTTTGCCGATATCGACTTCACCCGCCGATATCATTAACTATTCTGAAACCGAATAGCAAATCAAGTTTATAAATCATGCCGATATCGACATCACCCGTCGATATCATTAACTACTCCAAAATTGAATAGTTAATCAAGTTTATAAATTATGCCGATATCGACGTCACCCGCCGATATCATTAACTATTCTGAAACCGAATAGCTAATCAAGTTTATAAATCATGCCGATATCGACGTCACCCGCCGATATCATTAACTATTCCAAAATTGAATAGTTAATCAAGTTTATAAATTATGCCGATATCGACGTCACCCGCCGATATCATTAACTATTCTGAAACCGAATAGCTAATCAAGTTTATAAATCATGCCGATATCGACGTCACCCGCCGATATCATTAACTATTCCAAAATTGAATAGTTAATCAAGTTTATAAATTATGCCGATATCGACGTCACCCGCCGATATCATTAACTATTCTGAAACCGAATAGCTAATCAAGTTTATAAATCATGCCGATATCGACGTCACCCGCCGATATCATTAACTATTCCAAAATTGAATAGTTAATCAAGTTTATAAATTATGCCGATATCGACGTCACCCGCCGATATCATTAACTATTCCAAAATTGAATAGTTAATCAAGTTTATACATTATGCCGATATCAACGTCACCTGCCGATATCGACCAGCTTATTTCTTTCTACACACACATATATATCTATTTTTCCATCCCCTAACCTTTCCTTTACCCGTTTTCTTTTCCTCATCAATAAGCACCAAATTATAACTTATAGTTCAATAATTAGTAAAGAAAATAATTATTAGATAAAGCAAATATAGGTACCAAGTACCTACCTGCTGCGAATGTTCGACTTGCGTTACCCTGTTGTTGTTGTTGCCCTTCACCCGCGGTCCTTCCTGAAACCACAAATACCCACCATTTTTTTTTTATTAATTCACATATCACACACAACAACAATAAAAATGGTAATAATATTCATTTCCCTTTTACCAATTCTTTTCTTTCTCACTTATATTCCTCATTATCATCCTTTAATTTTTCAGCTCATTTATAGTCCAAATGGACATCATGAATTCAATTTCTTATCACCATTTATTCTCTTATTTTATTTTCTGAAGATCAAGACACATTTTATGAAGGGAAAGGGACAATTTCTACCCTTAACATGGTTAAATTTTTGCTATTTTCTCAACTTGGCCGAAATTGTCAACACATGTGACAGCTTGACCTCTCCTCAGAGTTTTACCCATATCTGGAGTTCCAGAACTCCAAATTAGACGGGGTTGGACTCGTTGGAAAGCTAACACTCCCAGCTACAACTTCTATGAAGGGACCCTCCCTTAATTATGTATTTTTCAGGTCCAAAAGTCCCTAACAAAAAGGGAAACGAAACTGTCCAGTTTTGAAAAAAAAGGAAAGTGTCTCCAATTCATCTTCAATCCTTGATTTCTCATCAATAACAGCCATGTCTTCCCTTTATTCATGAAATCCTACTCATTTATGCATTTTCCTAACATTTTGTGTTAAAAACCCTAATTCCCAATTCAAGAACAATCATGAACTTCTAATCAAATTGAAGTTAAATTCATAGAAATTGGAATTAGAACTCCTTACTTGGATGAAATCTAACAATTTTGGAAGAATCCTAGCCTTCTTCTCCTTGAAAATACCCAGCCACTCTTCCTCCTTTCTTCCCCAATTTCTTCACTTTCTTCTTGTTACTTCTCCACCCAATTGTGCTCTTCCACTTTAGAAATCCAAGGCTTGTATGGGTTTATAAATTTTTGGGTGTTTACTCTTGGTTTTTATGAGATGAATTTCGAAATTCTCCCTCCCCTCTCTCTTTTGTTTCAGCTGGACATGGCTGAGAAGAGATGGGTATTTATAGTCCCATCTCTTCTTAATTCTATTTTGACCCCGTTTTTTTTTTTTTTTTTTTTGCTTTTTCTTTTCCTAAATTTTGTATAATAACAACATTTTAAATTTAATTTTTTTTTTAAATCTTCTACCTCTATGTATACTTTATTCTCGGGTTTCACATTCTCCCTTCCTAATAAAAATTTCGTCCCCGAAATTTAAACTACATACCTTACTCAAGGAATAGATGGGGGTATTTTTCCTTAATCTCTGACTCTCTCTCCCACGTTTCTTCCTCGATTTGTGAGTTTCTCCACAATACTCTGACAAGTGATACTTTCTTATTTCTCAATGTTTTTTCACTACGATCCATGATCTTGACTGGCCTAGTCTCGAGTGTCAAGTCCTCTCTTACTTCAATAGGAACTGGAGGTAACACTCGGGAAGGATCCACTTCTGCCTTCCGTAATAGTGATACATGGAATACATTGTGAATCTTCTCTAGGTGTGCTGGTAGCTTCAAGCGATAAGCCACCGGCCCTACCCTAGCTATCACCTCAAATGGGCCAATATACCTCGGAGCAAGCTTTCCTTTCATTCCAAACCGAATGATGCCCTTCCATGGTGCCACCTTTAAGAAGACTCTATCCCCAATTTGGAATTCTAAGGGTCTCCTCCGCTTGTCTGCATAACTCTTCTGTCTATCTTGGGTTTCCTTCATTCTTTGCCTGATTACCCTTACTTTATCAGTTGTTATTTGTACCAGTTCAGGACCCAGGAGTTTCCTTTCTCCAACTTCATCCCAACATATCGGAGTGCGACATTTTCTCCCATAAAGGGCTTCATATGGAGCCATCCCGATAGAAGCTTGATAACTATTATTATACGTGAACTCTACCAACGGTAGCAAGTCTTCCCAGTTTCCCCCAAACTCTAACACACATGACCTTAAAAGGTCTTCAAGTGTTTGGATGGTTCTTTCAGATTGACCATCTGTCTGGGGGTGGAATGCCGTGCTCAGATTCACCTCGGTTCCCAAAGCTCGTTGTAAGCACGGCCATAACCTTGAAGTAAATCTCGGGTCTCGATCTGACACCATTGATATGGGAACTCCATGCAGTCTAATCACTTCGTTCACATATAATTTGGCCAACTTGTCTATGGGATCTGTCATTTTGATGGGTAAGAACAAAACTGATTTTGTCAGTCGATCTACCACTACCCATATAGCATCATTGCCCTTTTTCCCCTTTGGCAATCCCGTTACAAAATCCATGGCTATATTTTCCCATTTCCATTCTGGAATTGGTAGTGGCTGTAATTCTCCTGCCGGCCTTTGATGTTCTATCTTCACCTGTTGACATATCCCACATCTTGACACATATTCTGCAATCTCCTTCTTCATATTTGGCCACCAGTAATATTCCCTGAGATCTCTATACATCTTGGTGCTCCCAGGATGGGTTGTAAACCGAGATTCATGAGCTTCCTTCAATATCTCACCCTTTAGGGTTTTATTCCCAGGCACATAAACCCGTTTTCCCATCACAACCAACCCTCCCGGTAACATTTGAAGGGACAACTCCTTGCCTTGCTTTATCTTTTCCTTAATTTTCTCTACACCTTCATCTACTAACTGAGCTTCTAGAACTTTATCTCGTAACACTGATCTGATCTTCATATGAGCTAGTAGTGACCCTTCAGGACCCACATTTAATTGAATTCCCATCCTTTTCAATTCCATCACATTTGCTTGTTCTGAAGTTTCTGTATCACCCATCACTGCTTTCCCTTTTCGACTTAATGCATCCGCCACTACATTGGCTTTGCCAGGATGGTAATCAATTATGCAATCATAGTCCTTTATCAATTCCACCCACCTCCTCTGTCGCATGTTCAATTCTTTTTGTGACATTAAATACTTCAAACTTTTATGGTCGGTGAAAATCTGTACTTGTGTTCCATACAAGTAATGTCTCCATACTCGCAAGGCAAATACTACTGCAGCGAGTTCCAAGTCATGGACCGGATAATTCACTTCATGCGGCTTTAACTGTCTGGAAGCATATGCGATCACTTTTCCATGTTGCATTAATACACATCCCAAACCCCTGCTTGAGGCATCACTATAAACAATGAACCCTTCGGTTCCATAAGGAAGGGCCAATACGGGGGCTGATGTAAGCCTTCTTTTCAACTCCTGGAAACTCTCTTCGCATTCCTTTGACCAATTAAACCTCACTTCTTTACGAGTCAACTTGGTCAGAGGTGATGCTATTTTGGAAAATCCTTCAATAAACCTCCTATAATACCCGGCGAGGCCCAAGAAACTTCGAATTTCGGTCACATTTGTGGGTTTCTCCCACTTTAGAACTGCCTCTACTTTTCCTGGATCCACACATATTCCCCCAGCTGAGATAACATGTCCCAAAAATATCACCTCTTTAAGCCAGAATTCACATTTATCCAATTTCGCATACAATTTATTTTCTCTCAATATTTCTAACACCTTTCTCAAGTGCTTCTCGTGCTCCTGATAAGAGCTCGAATATACCAGTATATCATCAATAAACACAACCACACATTTATCCAAAAAAAATTGAAACACTCGATTCATTAGATCCATAAATACTGCAGGGGCATTAGTTAACCCAAATGGCATTACTAAGAATTCATAATGACCATAACGAGTTCTAAAGGCAGTCTTCTGTATGTCCTGTTCTCTGATTCTTAATTGATGATACCCCGATCTCAGATCTATCTTCGAGAATACTCTCGCACCCTTCAACTGATCAAACAGGTCATCTATCCGTGGCAATGGATACTTGTTCTTTACCGTCACTTTGTTCAGTTGACGATAATCGATACATAGCCTGAATGTACCATCCTTCTTCTTTACAAATAACATTGGGGCTCCCCAGGGTGAATTGCTTGGTCGTATGAATCCTTTATCTAATAACTCCTGAAGTTGGATCTTCAATTCAGCTAGTTCTATAGGGGCCATCCTATAAGGGGACTGTGCTATAGGGTTGACTCCTAGAAGAGTCTCAATAGAAACCTCAATTTCCCTAATTGGAGGCAATCCTGATAGTTCTGCTGGAAACACGTCTGGGAACTCTTTTACAATAGGAATATTTGTTAATTCAATGCTCCCCTTCTTTAATTCTCTTACATGAGACAACCAAGCAGGGCATCCCTTTCTAATCAATTTTCCAGCCGTCATGACCGAGATTATGGAGTTTGGAATCACCCTCCTCTCTCCCCTGAATACTACCCTTTTTCCACTCACATCTTGAAGGTTTACAGTCTTTGTGAAACAATCTACCTGTGCTTTATGTCTACTCAACCAATCCATTCCCAATATTAAGTCAAAATCATCTAATGCCAAGGGCATAAGGTCTGCCCTTAGTTCTACCCCCTCAATGTTTAGTATCACTCCCTTGTATACATCATCAATGTTTATAGTTTTCCCCAAAGGTGTACTAACTACCATTCCCACATTCAATCTACTTGGTAACACATTTAAATTTCTAGTAATTCGGTGAGCCACAAAAGAATGACTAGCCCCAGGATCAATTAAAGCATAAACTTGTATTAAGCTCAATTGTAGTGTACCTGCTACAACATCTGGCATTGCCCCCACATCTTCCTGGGTCATGTGGTATATCCTGCCCCGAGTCCTTTCCTCCGACAATCTGGGTCGGCCTTTATGGGTACTTGCTCCTGACTGAGTGGGTCGTACAGGTCGATCAACTGTCACCGACTGTTGCTGGCTTTGAGTGGCCATCCCCCGTCCCTGTACTCCTCTAGTAACTCTATGTGGACATTCTTTCTTTCTATGGCCCATTTCTCCACAAAGGAAACAACCTCTTCCTAAATACTGGCAATCCCTCCATCGATGCCCTTCCCCCCTGCAAACATAACATCTTCCTGGCATCGTAGAGCAATCCCCCGGGTGCCTTTGCTCACACCTCTGACACAAAGGATACACAGGTCCTCTTTGTTCTGTAGACCCCCTAGTAGGCATGGCTCCCTGTCTGACCTGACCTCCCCAGGATCCTGTTCTGTCAGTCTGTCAGAATCCTCCTGAACTACTTCCCTGGTTGAAACTCCCACCTCTCTTCTGAAACTGTCCCGACATCTGTGCATTCTTCCCTTTTTTTTGAAAAGGAGGTCTCCCAGATGAAAAACCTGAATCTCTTCTCTTAAACCCTGTCGTCTGTCCTTGCTCAATAACTGGTTTTGCTGTATCCCTCATCACCCTCTCTATACCCTGAGCAGCCCGTACTAGATCTCGTACAGATTTAAATTGCATAGCCATCAATATCATTCTCAGTTCCTGTCTTAGTCCATCACGAAACCTGTCTACTCGATGGCGCTCCGTGGGAAGATAGGTGGAGGCAAAAGGTGTCAAATCTTGAAACCTCTTCTCATACTCTAAAACTGTCATATCCCCCTGTCTCAATTCTAAAAACTCTTGTTCCTTTTCCCTTCTATGCTCCCAGGAATAATACCTCTCCTCAAACTCCTCCTGAAATTCCCTCCATCTCAACACCTCTCCTACTCTTCTCCCCCTAACAGTCTCCCACCAAGAATGAGCACTTTCTGTCAATAACTGGGACACACAATCTACCTTTGTTTCCTCAGGTATATGCATTTTTTCTATAACTCTCTCAATTTTACGCATCCAATGCCCAGCAACCTTTGCATCCTCCACTCCTGAGAAGGTTCCACAACCTAGTTCTCGCATATCTTTCACCCATTGTACTATTGTCACAACCCTCTCTGATCTAGGAGCTACATTGGAAATACCTGCCGTCATCCCTGCCGCCACAGCCCGTACTATATGTTCCATAAAGGCAGGATCTGAAAATAGGTTCGGCGCAACCCTTGGCGCTGCTGGTGAAGATATTTGGGCTTGCCTCTCGCCTTCAGATGCCTCTACTGCAGGCACATCTGTCCGTCGAGATGTTGAATTTTCCTGACCTCCTGTTGATTCTTCCCCCTCGGAATGAACCAATATCGTAGGTATATGAGAGGCCGTATCTGCCACAAAATTCCTCTCTGTACTACTGTCATCATGTAAATTTGACCCCCTTCCTCGTGTAGGGGTTGGGTCAGTTTTTGCATGCTGTCTCGTTCGAACCATCCTGAAACATTTTTCCCAGAATCACATTAGTACTTCAATCCCTGAAACTGCAACCAAAGGCTCTGATACCAAATGTAACAACCCCAAAAAAAAAAAAAAATTTTTTCTCTCTCGCCGAAATTTCTAACGAAATTTCGGCAGAGTCTCCCCTATATCGGGAGATCCCAAGTTATCAATAACACAACATGCACAAAATTTGGATCACAGCTCACCCATAATCACATTCATGTTTAATACAATTAACTGCATAATTCATTTCAGAATATGCTCAGGTCCATATTCATTCCCAAACTTCATCATACATCACACGCATAAGATAAAAATTAAAAAGCCAGTTCGCACATGAAGATTTCACATATATAAATATACATAGAACATAACATAGTTTAATATTCTAAGATAATCTAGTACTTTCTAATATCCGGAGCATAGGTGGATACATTTAATATTCCAGAAACAAAATTTACAAAAATACTATTCTATACAATTTACATGTTCTTCTACATATCAAGATTTCACCATAACTCCCTAAGTTCCTAACTTATACAAAAAGGAATTAAGATTTAAAATCTATTCCTGACGAGAATGGGAAGAACCTGCAAAATATAGATTTTCCACATAAGTAAAACAATTTAGTAAATACTAGCAATTTACAGAAAATTTATACAACAATCCATCAATCTACTTAGATCATATGAGATTTTAAATACAACCATATACACCATTTTTTTTTATTAAACAAAAGAAAATTTATTTCTTTTAACTGCTTCGCTTTCATCTCAAAAAGCTTATCAAGTCTATTAATTTTTGCCGATATCGACTTCACCCGCCGATATCATTAACTATTTTGAAACCGAATAGCTAATCAAGTTTATAAATCATGCCGATATCGACGTCACCCGCCGATATCATTAACTATTCCAAAATTGAATAGTTAATCAAGTTTATAAATTATGCTGATATCGACGTCACCCGTCGATATCATTAACTATTCTGAAACCGAATAGCTAATCAAGTTTATAAATCATGCCGATATCGACGTCACCCGCCGATATCATTAACTATTCCAAAATTGAATAGTTAATCAAGTTTATAAATTATGCCGATATCGACGTCACCCGCCGATATCATTAACTATTCCAAAATTGAATAGTTAATCAAGTTTATACATTATGCCGATATCAACGTCACCTGCCGATATCGACCAGCTTATTTCTTTCTACACACACATATATATCTATTTTTCCATCCCCTAACCTTTCCTTTACCCGTTTTCTTTTCCTCATCAATAAGCACCAAATTATAACTTATAGTTCAATAATTAGTAAAGAAAATAATTATTAGATAAAGCAAATATAGGTACCAAGTACCTACCTGCTGCGAATGTTCGACTTGCGTTACCCTGTTGTTGTTGTTGCCCTTCACCCGCGGTCCTTCCTGAAACCACAAATACCCACCATTTTTTTTTTATTAATTCACATATCACACACAACAACAATAAAAATGGTAATAATATTCATTTCCCTTTTACCAATTCTTTTCTTTCTCACTTATATTCCTCATTATCATCCTTTAATTTTTCAGCTCATTTATAGTCCAAATGGACATCATGAATTCAATTTCTTATCACCATTTATTCTCTTATTTTATTTTCTGAAGATCAAGACACATTTTATGAAGGGAAAGGGACAATTTCTACCCTTAACATGGTTAAATTTTTGCTATTTTCTCAACTTGGCCGAAATTGTCAACACATGTGACAGCTTGACCTCTCCTCAGAGTTTTACCCATATCTGGAGTTCCAGAACTCCAAATTAGACGGGGTTGGACTCGTTGGAAAGCTAACACTCCCAGCTACAACTTCTATGAAGGGGCCCTCCCTTAATTATGTATTTTTCAGGTCCAAAAGTCCCTAACAAAAAGGGAAACGAAACTGTCCAGTTTTGAAAAAAAAGGAAAGTGTCTCCAATTCATCTTCAATCCTTGATTTCTCATCAATAACAGCCATGTCTTCCCTTTATTCATGAAATCCTACTCATTTATGCATTTTCCTAACATTTTGTGTTAAAAACCCTAATTCCCAATTCAAGAACAATCATGAACTTCTAATCAAATTGAAGTTAAATTCATAGAAATTGGGATTAGAACTCCTTACTTGGATGAAATCTAACAATTTTGGAAGAATCCTAGCCTTCTTCTCCTTGAAAATACCCAGCCACTCTTCCTCCTTTCTTCCCCAATTTCTTCACTTTCTTCTTGTTACTTCTCCACCCAATTGTGCTCTTCCACTTTAGAAATCCAAGGCTTGTATGGGTTTATAAATTTTTGGGTGTTTACTCTTGGTTTTTATGAGATGAATTTCGAAATTCTCCCTCCCCTCTCTCTTTTGTTTCAGCTGGACATGGCTGAGAAGAGATGGGTATTTATAGTCCCATCTCTTCTTAATTCTATTTTGACCCCGTTTTTTTTTTTTTTTTTTTTTGCTTTTTCTTTTCCTAAATTTTGTATAATAACAACATTTTAAATTTATTTTTTTTTTTAAATCTTCTACCTCTATGTATACTTTATTCTCGGGTTTCACATGGGAACTCTATTAGTTTTATATTTGAATTAAGTTGTATGAAATTGAAATTACCTATTAACATTTTCTCAATGAAAATTAGAGGGCTAGTATTGACCATTCTTTCTTGTTTTGGAGTTTGTGCTTCTCTCACAAGCTTTCCTTCATAGTGTTTTTGAATTTCGATCAAATATCTCCTAATGGTTGTAGAAAAGTAGATCATATGCTTAGGATATGTTAGGAACTCCATTAGTCTTATATTTGAATTAAGCTTGTATGGACTTGGAATTACCTATTAACATTTTCTCGGTGAAAATTGGCGAGTGTTATTCAACATCCATCATAAAATGGTTCTCAGAAGATATCACAATGTTATACAAAATCATCATTGAATGAGGCTTAGCTTCATAACATATGCATGCGTAATGGTGTGCTTATCATGTCCTCGTAACATGCCAACCTCCAGCTAATAGTTAAAAACAGGGTTTTCAAAATGTAGCGTAAAGTTCTTTTTTGTTAGGTTTTCCACTCTCATTGAGGTAGAGATTTTCTCATGAAGAGAGATCTACCTCGAGCTTTAGGAAAGACCAACAAATTAAAAAAAAAACAAACTT
Source organism: Salix arbutifolia (assembly GCA_025169955.1). Taxonomy (NCBI): domain Eukaryota; kingdom Viridiplantae; phylum Streptophyta; class Magnoliopsida; order Malpighiales; family Salicaceae; genus Salix; species Salix arbutifolia. The sequence continues at coordinate 7,750,345 of CM045913.1, forward strand.
AGAAAAATAATCAAACTACAATGCAACTTGCCTTAGGTAGGGTGCATGGGAGGTGATGCGTCTTCCACTTGCACAATAAGTCTCCTTACTCATACTCTCGCAAAACAATAGGTTTCCTAGTAAACTTAATACTAGGCGATGACTCCTAAGAATTAGTCGTAATTTTATGACTATAAAATAAATGCACCCCTTTCACTACGCACCATTCTCCCCCTCCAGGGGATGGCAGGGCGCGAAGTGTGAAAAAATGTCGTCACAACAGAGATCTTGGAAAGAATTAGACCAGTTGCTTATCAATTGGAATTACCTACAAATTTGGACAAGATTCACAATGTGTTCCATATATCCTTGGTGTGAAGGCCAAAATAGATCCCTCACAAGTACTGCCACAAGTTCTCATGAAGGTTAAAGAGGATTTAACCTTGAAAGTTAAACCTGTCAAGATTTTAGATCGGGATGTAAAGGTGGAATAAGAGAGTTCCCTTGGTGAGAGAATTGTGGAGAAGCTCACACATAGAGGAAGAAACATGAGAAAAAGAGTCTAAGAAAAAGGACAAGTAGCTGCATTTATTTCTAGAAATAAGTACATAAATTTAATTTCGAGGATGAAATTTCTAATAGGAGGGGAGAATGTAAACCCCGGGAAATAAATATAGGTTTAAATTATAACTAAATAAATGAAAAAAATGAATGGAAGATTTCATGAAGAAATTAAATAAAATAAGAATTTGGAAAATTTGGATATAATGTCTAGATGAAATATTAGAGATATCATAGTTTTAATTCAGAACTAATTAGGGTTAGATAGTTTTTATTCGAGATATCGTAGTTTTAATTCAGAACTAATTAGGGTTAGATAGTTTTTATTCGAGATATCGTAGTTTTATTCAGAACTAATTAGGGTTAGATAGTTTTTATTCGAGATATCGTAGTTTTAATTTAGAACTAATTCAGAACAAACTGTTGTAGACAATACAATAACAATAATGAAAATCAAAAGCCAATAGGTCACTCTTTTGGCCATGATTTATTGAATTAAAAGCACCCAAGAGATTGGTTTATAGAAAAATGCAATAGTTATGAAGAAATTAGAACTCAGACCCTGGTTCTAAGAACTGAAACTCCTTGTCCAATTTTAGACCATCACTTGGAATGTTTGATGGGATCTTAAAAAACATGCAATTAAAACCCCAAAAACGTTTGAATAAGTAGAGGAGTTCTATGATAAGAAAAAGAAAAAAACATGGTTAAGGAAAATTTTAGAGCAATGCAAATTTTTGTAACTTCACATGTATGAAAATTAGGATAAACTAAACACGCATTTTTATGCAACACAAGGAACAAATGGAAAAAAAGAAGAAATAGGAAACATATTAATTGCAAACCAAATGTATTTCTCTGTGAAATTAAGAAATACTAGGAAAATCTTGTCAGGAAGGTCATTCATTGGATGCATAAATAAACTTTCACTATAGATCAACTAATATATATATATATATATATATATATATAAATACTTAGTTCCTTGTAAAAAATGAAAGTCCAAATCAATCTAACATTCTTACTAAATGTAAGTATTTATGAAACCATAATAAAACCACATCAATATCAATTCATAATTGAATAAAACAAGAGGCATAACCTATAAAAAAAAAGCAACGATGGAGAGAAAAGCTTAGACTTTGATGTAAGAAGTTGAAACAATAAGTTTCAACAAAATGAGAGAGCACAATCATATTTGCTTATAAAACTCTTTTTAACAAATAATCTCCAAGATTTTGTTAGTTCATTCTTTGCTTATATAGTACTTGACATGATCTCCTAGAAAAAATATGCAAACATACCTCTATCTGATAATAATGATATAAAATGAAGACAACGAGACATTTGGTGCTCATATCATTGTGGAGACCGTCATCATTTGATTGCCCTGTTAACAAATAACTTAATCCTTGAAGAAGAAGAAACAATCAAAGCATAGTCAAAGTACAAACTGGAGTAGAAAATATAAATAACAAAAAACAATTAAAAGCTATAAGAGCACTCTCTTACCCTGCATTTATTTAATTAAAAGAACCCAATAGACTAGTTTACAGAAAAATGCAATATATGTATGAAGAAAGCATGAGCAGATGAGAAATAGCCAAGATTGAGCACATGAGAAACAGTCAGCATTGTGTTTTGGCCTGAAACTGGAACATAAGACTTAAAATATAATAAGCATATAAAGGAATAGGTGGGTAATATACCAACCACTCCTTGGTTTGACCTTCAATCAAATATATCCCTCGACAAACATGAAGAATCTTGGAAAATACATAAAAAGGAGCAGACACTCATCACATTTAAATTGTTAAAATAAATGAGGTTTAATAGATTCAAGGATTAAATTGTTAAATAAAATTACAAAACATCTGGTGAAATATTCTTGGAAACATCAGTTCAAAAACATCGGCACAAATTGAAATTAAATAAACAAAATGTTAAAATAAATGAGGTTTAATAGAACGGAAACATCAGGTTGGTTGGATAAGTAAAATAATGGAAAAGAAAAATGACTCCTTTTAAAGCTTGTTCACCTTAAAGCTCACAGAGCACAACAATAAAAAGACTTTACTGAGCTATAATTTCTTGTTGACTTTTGACACATTCCTTGATGTTTGATGCCATCCTAAAGAACATAAAATTAAAACTCAAACCCTAGGTCTATTGAACAAGTATAAATTACATAAAATGATGAAAGACAGATAAATAGGAAATTAAGAGCACAAACTTGAGATTAAAATATAATAAGCAGGGAAAGGAAGCGACAGGGTCGAAAAACTTCACCACTTACCATCTAGAAATATAATTATGTCAACAAGACAAGCACAAACTTTCAGTTAACTGGTCATTGTCCTCATATTGTTGTTCCACCCTTCCATTTAGGCATGCTTGAACAACAAAACCCTTCATGACAAGCCAATCAAAGCAAAAAACAGCAGTGATCATATATACCTGTTGTTTTGAATTGCAAGATCATCTCATCTCATCATGACCTCCTGCTTTCTTTCCCGCAACATTTATTTAGGGAATTAAATGTTAAGAGAGAGGAAATTTTAAATTAAATTGTAGAAAGTTGGTTGAAACTAAGATCAACTGTTAATATTTATCATTACATGAAGAGTATATGAAATTCAACCAGTATCTACTGGTCCTAAGAAATCAAAAAATGAAGCAGCACAAGTGCATGATGTAGAAGTCATCTCCTGCCAATCTAGTAGTGATACATAGCAAAGCATAGTATCCCCACTAGCTAGATGATACATCCCTGTGCATCTGTTCCAACAAAGCAAGCGTGCAACGACATACCTGCATGATGAAGGCAATATGAACAAAGGCAGTTACTAATTTGTTTACAACCACACATAGAAAGACGGGTGCATAGAATGCAAACTCTAGTAGACAACCAGAGACCTGGATAATATTAGAAACAAATAAAATACAGCTTAGGAAACAATCAAGAATTTGAAAAAAAATACATGGATGATTAGATATCTCAACACCGACAGCTTCATTTTAAACACAGACAATGTAAGAGACAGTCTCAAGCTCACTGCCAACCTATCATATTGCATCAAGACCATCATACAAAATAATTCATACAGAGCAGCAACCATGGACGATTAGAAATCTCAACACCAACAACTTTGTTTTCAACACAAAAAAAAAAATATAACATCAAACCGCATAATATTAAAACTTCTAGCTCGCTTCAGAATCACACGTGGACAAATAACAGGTCACGTCACCACAATCTGAAATGAAGAACCAAAATTCGAGCTCACTGCCAACCAATCATACAGAGCATTCATAAGGAGCAGCAACGTTGATGATTAGAAATTACAACAACTTCATCTTCAACACAGATAGTGCAAGAGATAGTCTCAAGCTCACTACAACCAATCATATTGCATCAAGACCATCATACAAAACAATTCATAAGGAGGAGCAGCCATATACAATTAGAAATTTCAACAACTTTGTTTTCAACACAGACAATGCAAGAGATAGTCAATAGATTCCAAAAGGCATATTACCATCACATGACTGCACACATTTGCATAAATGATTTAACAGATTGGATTGACCACCATGCTGGTATCATCCTTTCCAATCTAGAGCAATCTAAACACAAACCAAGCCCCATACAACTATTATCACATAAGAAACCACTTTAGAAGCTTAGCCAAAATACAAAAATCACACTAACCAAAAAGTTCACCAAATTGATAAGCATTTTTTAAAGGCAAAGTCATGTAACAATACCTGAAAAGGACATAAGCAAAGCTCCATGGCACATAGCATATGGAAAGGGTATCATATAAAAAACAATCCACCAAAGGAGTAACACCATCAATTTAAATGAAGAAAAAATGACATAAGCATTAACCATCATCATTTGATTGTCCTTGGAAAGAAATAACTTAACCCTTAAAGACAAAAAAAAACTAAATCAAAGCACAATCAAAGTACAAGCTACAACAACCAATACAAATAATAACAAAAATCAAAATTCAGAAAACAAGTGCATTAACCGATATATATTTAATTAAAAGAACCCAGGAGACTAGTTTTAGAAAAATGAGCAAATGAGGCATAGTCATTAATGGTTAAAGTGAGTAGACCACTGTGCCGAGTTAAAAGAACACGAGCATATGAGCAATAGCCAACTTTGGTAAAAGCTTAGGCCTGAAACGGAAAAAATCATTAAAAGAAATCACTGGCTTAGAAGACTATGCTTAGTTAAGAGAAAACAATTGTAAATGAGAAATAGCTAACAAAAAAAGGTGAGAAAATAGCTACATGATGAATGCGACTTGAACAAAGTATATAATATAGATACCCAGTTCCCTGCAAATTCATGAGGATCAAGGGAAGAAGATTCAATCAAAACTCATTATTCCTGGCATGAAAACCTGAAAAATAAAATTTCAACAATGAGCAAGGAATGGTTAGGCAATACATCGACCACTCCTTGACTTGACAATCATTCACATATCCCTTGATAAACATGAAGGATCATGGAAAATACAGAGAAAGGAGCAGATAAATACCATATCTTTTATAAGGATTAAATTGTAAAAATAAAATTACAGAACATCTAGCACAACATTCTTGCAAACATTAGTTTAGAAACATCCACACAAAATGAAAGAAATAAACAAAATGTTGAAGAAAGTTTAATGGAAAGGAACAACAAGGATAGATAATGAAAATAATGGATAGGAAAAATGACTCCTCTTTGTAAAGCTTCTCCTGAGCTATAATTCCTTTTTGACTTTATGGCATTCCTTGATGCTTGATGCTATCCTAGAGTCAAAAAATTTGAGCTCAAACCCTAGGAGGTCTATTGAGCAAGCTCAAAGAACAAAATTAAACTGGTTGACTAGAATGTAAAAGAAAGGTTAATAAACACTTGTCTTATCTAAAATCAAAAGCCAAGTTAGGAAGCATCTACGATTGAAAATATAATTGTCTAAAATCAGAAGGCAAAATCACGTAACAATCCCTGAAAAGTACATAAGCAAAGCTACATTGCACATAACGTATGGAACAGTATAATCTATCTATAAATATATAAAAAAAGTATAGACATAGACAAAAGCTTAGACTTGAGATAAGAAGTTAAGACTATAATTTTTTTTTGAAATGAGAGAGCATGTTATAATTTGCCGTGAAAATTCTCATAAAGAGATCATGAAGCAAAGGCTGCTTATGCATCAAATATATTTAGCCAACTAGTATTGAAAGAACCAAGTACTTCTAGCATGGAATAGAGCAATTAAAAAACATTTCGCAATAATACCTAACTCTTCACCACCATCAATAGATCCCAAAAATTACCAAATAAAAAATCATGTCGTGTGATACCTAAAGCAGTTCATAGACTCCTAGAAGAACATGAAATTAAACTCGGATGCTAACTAATTAACCAACATAAATAATACAAGATATACGGAAGGAATTAAGCGGAGCATTATCTCCCATGCAAGTTTCAAAAATATCTTATGCATAGATCTTATCGTTAAAAGTATGTGACCTTGAATTAGAAGTTGTGTAACAATCAAATACAGAGACATGGGATTCCAAAGCATGATGTAGTGAAGACCATTGCTTAGATTCAAGCTCCTAGAAAGACATATAATCGATATCTTACACTAAGCACATAAATTCTCAAGAAAGACAAATAGACAAATGTAGTAACGGACATGGGATTCCAAAGCATGATGTAGTGAAGACCATTGCTTAGATTCAAGCTCCTAGAAAGACATATAATCGATATCTTAGACTAAGCACATAAATTCTCAAGAAAGACAGAGAGACAAATGTAGTAACGGAAAAGAGTTGGTAATTAATCAAACAATCCAAGGAAATTGAAGTCTGGAAATGATCCCTGGTAAATTGGAGTTTTCCTAGAAAAACATGAAAGGGTAATTCAGACAGTAGTTATAATTTAGGAAATTATTCTTATTGACTAGAATAAAATAGAAAAGTAAAGAAACACTTGTCTTGATGGAAAATCAAAAGGCCAGCTAGGAAACACTTCATGTAATCTTGTTGAAAAACACAATCATCTAGACAAATTAAAACAAAATAACCAATTGCATAAAAGCTGATTGATGTTGAAAAGCACATGGAGATAAAAAGAGCAAACCCAACAGCCGTATTGATGAGGTATGAAGCTGGCAAAAGGTAACAATAAACCACTTCCAAAGCCTCAAAGAACTACAATAGTCTTCATATGTACGAAAAATTAGGATATTATACTAAACACTCATTTTTATACAACATAAGGAACAAAAGGAAAAAATAGAAGCAGGAAACATATTAATTGTAAACCAAATGTATTTCTTTGTAAATTTAAGAAATACTAGGAAAATCTTGTCAGGAAGGTTATTCATTGGATGCATAAATAAACTTCCACTATAGCTCTACTAAAAAAAAGAAAATATCTTATACAAATACTCAGTTCCTTGTAAAAAAATAAATGTCTGAATCAATCTGACATTCTTACTACAAGTGAGTATTTATGAAACCATAATAAAACAACATCAATATCAATTCATAATTGAATAAAAAAATAGGCATAACCTATATAAAAAAAACACAGATAGAGAGTATAGCTTAGACTTGATGTAGGAAGTTGAAACAATAAGTTTTCAACAAAATGAGAAAGCACAATCATATTTGCTTATAAAACTCTTTTTAACTAATAATCTCCAAGATTTTGTTAGTTCATTCTTTGCTTATAAAGTACTTGACATGATCTCCTTCAAAAAATACACAAACATACCTCTATTTGATAATAATGACATATAATGAAGACAACGAGACATTTGGTGCTCATATCGTTGTGGAGACCATCATCATTTGATTGCCCTTATAAACAAATAAGTTAATCCTTGAAGAGGAGAGAACAATCAAAGCATAGTCAAAGTCCAAACTGCGGTACAAAATATAAATATCAAAAAACAATTAAAAGCTATAAGAGCACTCTCTTACCGTGCATTTATTTAATTGAAAGAACCCAATAAACTAGTTTACAAAAATGCAATATATGTATGAAGAAAGCATGAGGAGATGAGAAATAGCCAAGATTGCGCTTATGAGAAATAGTCTACATTGTGCTTCGACCTGAAACTGGAACATTAGACTTAAAATATAATAAACATGTAAAGGAATTGGTGGGTAATATATCAACCACTCCTTGGTTTGACTTTCATTCATATATATCCCTTGACAAACATGAAGGATCTTGGAAAATACATAAAAAGGAGCAAACACCACTTACCCTTTGGAAATATAATTATGTCAACAAGACAACACAAACTTATGGTTAACTAGTCATTCTCCTCATATTGTTGTTTCACCCTTCCATTTAGGCATGTTTGAACAACAAAACCCTTTATGCTAAGCCAATCAAATCAAAACAACAACAGCGATGAGGACAGGATCATATATACCTATTGTTTTGAATTACAGAATCATCTCATCTCATCATGAGTTGCCGCTTTCTTTCCCGCAACTTTTATTTAGGGAATTAAACATCAAGAGAGAGAAAACAATTGTAAATGAGAAATAGCTATTATTGATATCGGAAGAACCATTAAAAAGGAACCATTATTGTGCTGAGTAAAAAGAAAAGAAGAGTAGATGGAAATAGCAAACATTGGTAAAAGCTTACTCCTAAAACTGGAACAACCAATAATAAGCAAGCATTGCGCTCCACTAAGTTACATAAAAAACAATTGATGAAAAAATAGCCGGATTTAGTAAATGCTTGGAGCTGAATCTATAAAAACCAGTAAAAAGTTATCAATGCATTAGTAGATTGCGTTGAGTTGAAAATTCCTTGTCCAATTTTACACCATCCCCTAGGATGCTTGATGAGATCCTAAAAAACATGAGATTAGAACTTGGACCCCTACACTATTAAAACAAGAAGAGGATTTGTATGATAAAAAACAAATTTAGGAAAAAGTTCAAAGCAACAAATTTTTTTGAAACTTAACATATGCAAAACAATCAGGATCTTATACCAAATACAATTTTTTTATTAACACTGAAAATCAAACCAAAAAGGTCATTCATTTGATGCATAAATAAACTCGCATTGTAGCTTGACTAAAAAAATAAAAGTACATAATACAAATACTCAGTTCCCTGTAAATTCATGAGTATCAAGGGAAAAGGATTCAATCAAACTCATTAATCCTAGCATGACAACCTGAAAAATAAATACTTCAGCAGTGAGCAAGGAATGGTTAGGCAATACATCAACCACTCCCTGACATGACATTCATTCACATATCCATTGATAAACATGAAGGGAGGGAAATACAGACAAAAGAGTAGACAAATGTAATTTCTTTATAGAGATTAAATTGTAAAAATAAAATATAGAACATCTTGCACTACATTCTTGCAAACATTAGTTCAGAAACATCCACGCAAAATGAAACAAAATAGACAAATTGTTGAAAGAAAAAAGTTTAATGGATAGGAACAACAAGGATAGATCATGAAAATAATAGAAAAGAAAAATGACTCCTCTTTGTAAAGCTTCTCCTGAGCTATAATTCCTTGTTTACTTTATGGCATTCGTTGATGCTTCATGCCATCCTAAAGTCAAAAAAATTGAGCTCAAACCCTAGGAGGTCTATTGAGCAAGCTCAAAGAACAAAATTAAAACTTGTTGACTAGAATGTAAAAGAAAGGTTAATAAACATTGTGTTGATCTAAAATCAGAAGCCAAGTTAGGAAACACCTACGATTGAAAATATAATTGTCTAATCAGAAGGCAAAATCATGTAACAATCCCTGAAAAGGACATAAGCAAACCTACATTGCACATAACATATGGAATGATATAATCTATATATATTTATATACAAAAGTATAGATGTAGACAAAAGCTTAGACTTGATATAAGAAGTGAAGACTATACATTCTCTTCAAAATGAGAGCACATTATAATTTGCTGTGAAAATTCTCATAAAAAGATCATGAAGCAAAGGCTACTCGTGCATCAAATATATTTAGCCAACTAGTATTGAAAGAGCCAAGTACTTCTAGCATGGAATAGAGCAATAAAAAAACATTTCGCAAGAATACCTCTAACTCTTCACCACTATCAACAAATCCCAAAAATTACCAAATAAAAAATCATTTCATGTGATACCTAAAGCAATTCATAGACTCCTAGAAGAACATGAAATTAAACTCGGATGCTAGATAATTAACCAGCATAAATAATACAAGACATACGGAAGGAATTAAGCAAAACATTGTCTCCCATGCAAGTTTCAAAAGTATCTTATGCATATATCTTATCGTTAAAAATTTGTGACCCTGAATTAAACCATTGCTAAAATTCAAACTCCTAGAAAGACACCTAATCTATATCTTAGACTAAGCACATAAATTCTCGAGAAAAATAGTGAGACAAATGTAGATAACGAAAAAGAGTTGGTAATTAATCGAACAATTCAAGGAAATTGAAGTCTGGAAATGTTCCTTGGAAAATTGGAGGTTTCTTAGAAAAAACATCCAAGGGGAATTCAAACACTAGTTATAATTTAGGAAATTATTCTTGTTGACTAGAATGAAATAGAAAAGTAAATAATAAACACTTGTCTTGATCGAAAATCAAAAGGCTAGTTAGGAAACACTTCATGAAATCTTGTTAGAAACATAATCATCAAGACAAATTAAAACAAAATAACCAATTGCATAAGAGCCGATTGAAGTTGAAAAGCAGATGGAGATAAAAAGACCAAACCCGACAGCTGTATTGATGAGGTCAATTATGAAGCTCGCAAAAGGTAATAATAGACCACGTCCAAAGCCTCAAAGAACTACAACAGTCTTCCTTAAAACAGTTGATAGACTCTTGAAAGTACACAATTGAACTCAAATGCTAGCTAATAAACCAGTATAATTTTATGAAAATCTACAAAAGCAAATTAAAAGAACACATCTCCAACACAAGTTTCAAAAGCATCCCTGACACATATCTTATCATTCAAAGTATGTGACCATGAAAACAAAAACATAGAATAACAATTCAGTGTTCCATCTTTTCCACACAAAAAAATATAGCAAGTATAGAAATTGAAGAGTAAATGCATTAAACACCCCCAAGGTACTCATAGTCTTGTTTGTTGAAAACTGACTAAACCAGGAAAAACATGCAAAACAAAAGACTAGTGAAAAAGATCATGTGATAAAAAAATTGTCACATTCATGCTTCTAGAAAGATTCTAAAGCAAAACAGAAAAATAGAAGAAGATAAGAGGGAGAAAGGTAATGAATCAAACTCTCGATCTAAGTTGTTGTCGATATATGTTCCTCGATAACTTGGGGTCCCTAGAAAAACGAGCAAGCATAGTTCAAACACTACAACAAAACATCCAGTTCTCAAAAAATAAAAGAAAATAAACAAAATGTTGAAAGAAAAGAAGAAAGTTTAATGGAAAGGAACAACATAGATAGATCATGAAAATAATGGAAAACAAAAATGACTCCTCTTTTGAAAGCTTGTCTTGAGCAATAATTCTTTGTTGACTTCATGGCATTCCTTGATGCTTGATGCTATCCTAAACTCAAAAACTAAAAGATTAATGCTTGATACCATCCTAAACTCAGAATTCCAAGGCAAGAAAGAAAGATACAAGCAAAGAAAGAAAAGGAGCAGGTAACACAAAAAAATACTGAAGTTCTTGAATGTTCCATACAACATAGAACTCTTCAAGGACCCCTGCAAAATGATCACACAAACTCAAACACCAAGTTCCAGAAAATTTCATCCATGAGATGGATGCAAAAAAGAAAAAATCCCATCCATTTTACAATCTTACATCGTGCGAGTATTCATGAAACCATAATGAAACCTGATCACTAACAGTACATAAATTGAATAAAAATACCAGTCATGAAGTAAGAAGTTGATGAAGTTTTCATCAAAATGAGAGAGCATGTTGTAAGTTGAATAAAAATACCAGTCATGATCACTAACAGAGAGGGAGAAAAACTTAGACTTGATGTAAGAAGTTGATGAAGTTTTCATCAAAATGAGAGAGCATGTTGTAAGTTGTCATGAAAATCCTCACAAGTTTAACGAATGTAGAAACAATAACTACTTAGATAGTTAAAAAAATCATATATAGAACAAACAACAATTGAACAAATAGAGTTTTCATGGTATCGTTCTTCAAGTACAATGATCTTGGAAAGACATAAAACCCCCGACTAAGCACTCAAAATCTTATTCACACAAAATAAAACAAAAGAAACAATTGTGTACCATAAAAAATATAAGACTGCAACCTCCAAAACTTCATGTGATAAAGAAAATTGTTCACATTCATGCTTTTGGAAAGATTCTAAAGTAAAACAAAAAGACACAAAGTAGATAAAAGAGAATAAGGTAATGAGTCAAACACACCACCTAAGCTGTGATCCATGAATGTTCCTTGATAACTTGGATCCCTAGAAAAACATGCAAGCAGAGTTCAAATACTAGAAAAAAAACACATCGTTTTCACACATCACTCAAACCCTAAAACTAATTAGCAAAAACAACAAAAGAAAGAAACGAAAACAAGAAGAGAGGGCTACAAGAACCTAAAATCAAACAACTATTGTTGTCGTCACCATCCAATACTATGTTAAATCATATGCCAAGTAAAATAAAGAGGCTAAGGGTATAAAATGCAAAATTAGATTTAAAAACTGCCACTCAAGTTCCGAAACATCATATACATTTAAAATCCCATGCTCCTGGAAAAATGATAGAAACTAAATCTTGAACTCTCAAATTTAGTGTAAAAAGCATTTCATGGGTTAATCATAGTCCATATAAGTTCCTTGAAAAACACTTCAAGGTTAAACTATGAAAGCAAAGAGTAGACACTAGCCATGCCCTAGCATTAATAGCTGAAATTGTAAACTAAATGAAAACAAGAACATTAAGACACAGTAGGTTCATTATGTACTAATATAAAAAATAATCTCTTAGTTCATGTAATTCATTATCCACCGCAAATAAAAAAAACAGTTAGAGCTTGGACTAGTGATAAAGTAATTGATGGGTCCCATAAACTCTGTTAGAGTCAAATATTCAGATCAAATGAATAAAAAGAATCATGCTTCTTGATAAACTCGAATAGACAAAATGACGAACAATTTCACCATTTATACCCTCTGGAAATATAATTTTGTCGATAAGACAAGCACAAACTTACAATTAACTAGTCATTCTCCTCATACTATTCATTCCACACTTGCATGTTAGACATGCTTGAACAACAAAACCCTTCATGATAAGCCAATCAATGCAAATACATAGCAGCAATGAGGACATGATAATTACCTGTTGTTTTGAATTGCAGGATCATCTCATCTCATCATGAGCTACTACTTTCTTTCCCACAACTTCTATTTAGGGAATTAAACATCAAGAGAGGAAATTTTAATTTAAATTGTAGAAGATGGTTGAAACTAAGATCAACTGTTAATATTTATCGTTACATGAAGAGTATAAGAAATTCAACCAGTATCTATTGGTCCTTTGAAATCAAAAAATGAAGTTGCACAATGCATGATGTAAAAGTCAGCTCCTGCCAACCTAGCAGTCAGAATCCCTACCAGTTAGATGATACATCCCTGTCCATATGTTCCAACAAAAAGTAATAGCCAAAAAAACATAAAGAGGAATAAACAAGATATTAAGCGAAGGAACAATTTAAAAATGAGTTGCACATTTAGAGTCTACAGGTAACCCCAAGAATCTTTTATTTGATTATTATCAAAACACAACCTAGAAAATTTTCCTTCCATCCTACATAGCAGATTGCTTTACAGCGCATTGCTCATACCAATCGGGGTTAAAGTTAGCACAAGGATTTTGATAATTTCAAAGCAATTCAAGGCTTTTTCTGTTATAATATGCAAAAGAACTTACTAGAATCTTATACATGAAACGCTCATGTCATAGTTTGTCTATATTTTTCATTTTACACTCATAAGCTAAAGAGTTTAAACAAAAACATCAAGGATATAATTGTTTATCTAAGATGAATTACCAGTTAAAAGATTCACATAATGACTCCCTATTTTACACAAAACCAGCTCTTATGTTTGTGAAGAGAGGAGGATAAGAGAAATTCAGCATTTATGTCTCCACTAGACTAAATAAACCCTATGTAAATAAAAACAATAAACAACAAGGTAGAAACATTTTTTTGAAAAGCATGCAAGGAAAGTTTAATTTGGATTCCAACGAATAACAATATAGAGGAAGAGGATTAAGTGTCTGTTTGGGAGTGTGATTGCGGTTGCTTTTGAAAGTGCTTTCCATTTAGAAATACATCAAAATGATGTTTTTTATTTTTTAAAAATCATTTTTGAAATCAAAATGATCTAAAGACACAAAAAAATTAATTTAAAGTAAAAAATAAAAATAAAAAATTTTCAAATTTTTTCATAAGCACTCCCTAAGTTATCAACATGGAAAAAAAGGTGAGGAAATAGCTACATGATGGATGCGACTTAAACAAAGGCACTTAACTCCTCATCACAATCATCGCTCCGATTTACCCTGGGCTTGACATCGGCTGTTAGCTTCACATTATGCACGACAAACAGAGTTACATGCATGCAGCCACACATAGCTAAATAAGACACACAGAGCAAGCGTGCGATGACATACCCACATGATGAAAGCAACATGAACAAAGACAGTTACTGATTTGTGTAAAACCACACATAGAAAGAAGGGTGCATAGAATGCAAATTCTAGTAGACAACCGGAGACATGGATAATAAAAGAAACAAAGAAAATACAGCCCAGGCAACAATCAAGCATTTGATAAAAAATACAGTAGGGATGATTAGATATTTCAACACCAACAGCTTCATTTTAAACACAAACAATGCAAGAGATAGTCTCAAGCTCACCGCCAACCTATCACAATGCATCAAGACCATCATACAAAACAATTTATAAAGAGCAGCAACCATGAACGATTAGAAATCTCAACACCAACAACTTTGTTTTCAACACAGAAACAAAGAATAATATCAAACCACATAATTTTAAAACTTCAAGCTCACTTCAGCATCACACATCAACAAATAACAGGTCACATCACCACAATCTGAAATGAAGAACCAAAAATCCGAGTTCACTACCAACCAATCATACAGAGCAATTCATAAGGAGCAACAACATTGAGGATTAGAAATTACAAAAACTTCATTTTCAACACACGGTGCAACAAATAGTCTCAAGCTCACTACAACCAATCATATTGCATCAATACGATCATACAAAACAGTTCACAAGGAGCAGCAGCCACAAACAATTAGAAATTTCAACTTTGTTATCAATACAGATGATGCAAGAGATAGTCAACAGATTCCAAGCGGCATATTACCATCACATGACCGTGCACATTTGCAAAACTGATTTAACAAATTGGATTGATCACCATGCCAGTATCATCCTTTCCAATCTAGAGCAATCTCAACACAAACCAAGTCCCAATACAGCTATTATCACATAAGAAACCACTTCAGAAGGTCAGCCAAAATACAAAAATCATACTAACCAAAAAGTTCACCAAATTAATAAGAATTTTTTAAAGGCAAAGTCACATAACGAACCCTGAAAAGGACATAAGCAAAGCTACATGGCACATAACATATGGAAAGGGTATCACATAAAAAACAATCCACCAAAGGAGTATCGCCATCAATTTAAATGAAGAAAAAAGGAAATAAGCATTAACCTTCTAGAAGAATTCGGTCACAAAAAAACAACAGGCAGCAACAAATTTCATATGCTCCATTGGCGTCCAATAATCTCCAAAAATCATAAAGAAAGTTATCAATAAAGATAATTTATTGAGAGAACCAAACACCTCTAGCATGGAATAGAGCACCAAAAAAAAGTCCCAATCGATCCTACAATCTTACTCAATGTGAATATTTATGAAACCATAAAAAAACCATATGAGTATCAATTTATAAATTGAATGAAATAAAGGTATAATTTATATATATACATATACAACATAGACGTGGACGTAGACAAAAGCTTAGACTTGATATAAGAAGTTAAAACTATAATTTTTCTTCAAAATAGAGAGTATGCTATAATTTGTCAAGAAAATCCTTATCTTAAAACAAGAAAACTCCTCCCAAGAACATTTGTCATGGGTAGAAAATAAGATTCAGAAAAAATAATAGGTAAACGAATAGAGTTTATATTAAGATAGAGGGAATACCAGGTCAAGAAAAAGAATTTCTCATGGTAACCTCATAAAACTCTATTTCACTAATAATCACCCTGCTTCTGTTAGTTCATTCAAAGCTTATAACACGTGATAGGATATCCTTGAGAAAAGGCACAACATACCTTTAACTAATAATAATCATATAAAATGAAAATTACAAGTCATTTGGTGCTTCCATAACTGTGGAGACCATCATCATTTGGTTGTCCTTGGAAAGAAATAACTTAACCCTTGAAGATAAAAAAAAAAGTAAATCAAAGCACAATCAAAGTACAAGCTACAACAGCAAATACAAATAACAACAAAAATCAAAAGATGGAAGACCAGTCGATTACACGATATGTATTTAATTAAAAGAACCAAGGTGACTAGTTTTAGAAAAATGACCCGATGAGGCATAGTCATTAATGGTTAAAGTTAGTAGACCATTGTGCTGCGTTAAAACAACACGAGCATTTGTAAATGCTTGGAACTAAAACTAGAAAAACCAGTAAAAAGTTTTCACTGAATTAGTAGACTACGCTAAGTTGAGAATTCCTTGTCCAATTTTACACCATCCCCTACGATGCTTGATGAGATCCTAAAAAACATGCGATTAGAACTCTGACCACTGCTCTATTAAAACAAGTAGAGGATTTGCATGATAAAAACAAAGTTAAGCAAAAGTTCAAAGAACAACATTCTTGCAGACATTAGTTCAGAACCATCCACGCAAATGAAAGAAAATGTTGAAAGAATGAAAGTTGAATGGAAGGGAACAAGGATAGATCATGAAAATAATGGAAAAGAAAAATGATTCCTCTTTGTAAAGCTTCTCCTCAGCTATAATTCCTTGTTGACTTTATGGCATTCCTTGATGCTTCATGCCATCCTAAAATCAAAAAATTTGAGCTCAAACCCTAGGAGGTCATTTAAGCAAGCTCAAAGAACAAAATTAAAACTTGTTTACTAGAATGTAAAAAAAGGTTAAACATTGTCTTGATCTAAAATCAGAAGCCAAGTTATAAATATAATTCTCTAAAATCAAAAGGCAAAATCACAAAACAATCCCTGAAAAGGATATAAGCAAAGCTACATTGCACATACATAAAATATGGAATCGTATAATCTATATATATAAATATAAAAGTATAGACGTAGACAAAAGCTTAGACTCGATATAAGAAGTCAAGACTAATTTTCTTCATAAAGAGATCATGAAGCAAAGGTTGTTCATGCATCAAATATATTTAGCCAACTAGTATTGAAAGAACCAAGTACTTCTAGCATGGAATAGAGCAATAAAAAAACATTTCGCAAGAATACCTAACTCTTCACCACTATCAACAAATCCCAAAAATTACCAAATAAAAAATCATTTCGTGTGATACCTAAAGCAATTCATAGACTCTTAGAAGAACATGAAATTAAACTCGGATGCTAGATAATTAACCAGCATAAATAGTACAAGACATACGGAAGGAATTCAGCAAAACATTGTCTCCCATGCAAGTTTCAAAAGTATCTTATGCATATATCTTATCGTTACCTTGAATTAGAAGTTGTGTAGCAATGAAATCTAGAGACAGGGGATTCCAAAGCATGATGTAGTGAAGACCATTGCTTGGACTCAAGCTCCTAGAAAGACACAAAATCGATATCTTAAACTAAGCACATAAATTCTCAAGAAAGACAAAGAGACAAATGTAGATAACAGAAATGAGTTGGTAATTAATCGAACAATCCAAGGAAATTGAAGTATGGAAATGTTCCCTAGTAAATTGGAGGTTTCCTAGAAAAACATGCAAAGGGAATTCAAATAGTAGTTATAATTTAGGAAATTATTCTTGTTGACTAAAATGAAATAGAAAAGTAAAGAAACACTTGTCTTGATTGAAAATCGAAAGGCCAGCTAGGAAACACTTCATGTAATCTTGTTGGAAACATAATCATCTAGACAAATTAATGTCAGTATAATGGAGGTTACTGTGGGGAACTATATAATGTTTTATTTTCTACAAAACTCAATAATCATGATGTTTTAAATAAATTTGTATTTTGTGTGATGCAACACTTTTCTCTTTGATGGGACAAAGAATAAATTTGACTTATTTATGTATAATTAATATTGTGGCATCTTCAAATACTTTGAGTTCCAGATTTTTTTTTTATAATCAATGGGTTCAAGTTCAATTTTCAATGCATTTGGTTGTTAGATACATTGTTATATTTAGGTCAAGGTTTCTATCCAAACCTGAATTTCAGCTTTCCTAGATTGTTTATCTACTTTGTTGTGAGTTTCAAGATTGCTATCCTAAGGCTTTATATTACTTAGTATCATTTTTGTGCTTCGAAAATCAAGTTATACCTTTTAGAAATTTTCATTTTTTATATTTCGCTTTTAAATTTCTCTTTGATTTCAATTTTCTACTTCTCTTGATTGCAACATGATGCAACCATATTACTCGATAGTTTTACCCATATTTACCTAGTATTTTTCCTATTTTTTATATAAAAAATATCTTGATATTGCTTATTTTATGTTTTGAATATATTTTTGGATTATATATTCAAAAAGGAGTAAATGGAAGGAGATTGACAGATTTGACCTTTGGAAGATGTTGTGTAGAGTTTGAGCTATATAGGTCGAAATGACAGGAGTCCAATGGTATTAGAAAGATAATATCCATATCTTTTTGTAAATATATGGCAAGAAAAATAATAATAAAGGCATGGAAATTGCAACCTTTCAAGTCAAATCTTGCATTCTGCTAGTGTTGACCTTCAACCATTATGATCTACATAAATCCATTTTATGAAAATGAATTTTTACTGGTTTCCTAACTCAAAGACCTATCCGCATACCATTCTAGAAGAAAAGGAGCTCAGACGAGAGAGATATGAATTTTCTAATATGATACATGAATTCTGCCAACAGATAGGTATTGTGAAGAAACATGTCCAACTTACATCCTAAAGTATCCAAACCGACATTCAAGTTTTTATTTCAGTAATTTAGCTTCTCTATGTCAAAGATTGAAGATTTAATGCAAAGTTAATTATCCATTTTAGTAAAAAAATTATTGAATTATTTAAATGTAAAACTGTCTATCTAAGGGAGGACTCTTTTGTAAAGTAGGGACTAAGGTTTCCTATGTTATAAAAAAGAGAGAAAGGAAATAATAGGAGGGAGGGGGTAACTGGAATAAAAAAACACAAATACTCTCTCCCAAAAACCCTAATTCAAGCATTATTTCATCTTTTGTAGTAGTGGTTCAATAAATATTGCCAAATTTAGCTTATAGGATTATATATAGTTCTTAAAAAATTAAACCTTAATGGACCCCTTATGTGGACTTATATAAGGTCCACTCAAAACTGACCCAAAACCCTAAATTGATAAGCCCATAACTTAATCTAAAAAACCCTTGGATCATAATTGAAGACAAAGTATTAATTAAGCCCAAACAAGCCTTGAGTTGTAGCTAACAAAATAAAATAAAACCCATAATATTAAATCTATTAACTGCCATGACAAGAAGAGAAGTAAAATATTATATAGCTGATTTAAGGCTTATTTATAGCCTTCCATCTAGCTTCTTAATCCTAGAAACTAAAGGAAAAGGTAGCCAACCATGTTGTTTCCAAGTTGTAGTAGGATTCTTTTGTTTCCTTTGTTGTCCTCACTTCATGGCCCAAATAAGATTGTATTGGACCCCTCTTGCACATAGATAAGATGTACTAGTGTCTTCTCTTGATACTCCAATGAACCTTGCAATTCTAACTTGGTTGAAACCTTCAAAACCAATGCAGTCAATGCCTTTTTCAATGTCTTTGTCTTCAACCGGGTCATTGGAACATGTAATGGGTCATTGTCTTTACTAACCTAATGCTTTTTGTATGTTTATATTGAACACTCTTACGTTTTTTAAATGATAACTATTTGTGATGAATTGACTTACCAATCAACTTAAAACCTAGAAAATTACCGATGGAATATCCCACAACTCTAGATGGTACTTACTTTTAACATTTTTTTGTACCAAAAAGAAAAATATGGTTTAATGGGTTCAGTAATAGAGGTACTATCATACGAGCATTCATAAGGTGTTGATAAATATTTATGATGAGAGCTAAGAAGAAAAATAAGTGCTCACAATATTTTCTTTTGTGGCTTGGACCTTGGGTGCTTTGGGAAGCATGATATCCAAACAAGATCAAGGGTGGAGTTAGTTGTGACATTTAGTTTTTAGTAGTTTGTGATAGATTTTGAGACATGATTGTATAAGCCTTTAATGATCCTGGGGATGTTCGAAGCAATAAATAACAAGCCTTTATAAACTAGATAGATATTTAAGACTCTCTTCTAGTAATGGTGTGTAGAGGGATATAAGGAATGAATCATCATAGAGGTTATAACCAATATGGGATAATAGAGGGAAAGTATTTCGGTAGTGAACTTCATAACATTGGTTTCTGTATAGAGTGGTCCTCCCCCAAACCTCCTAAACTGAATGGTATGTTTAGCATATTAATTAATTGATTGATTTTATTCTTAAAGCTAACTCAATTTTATCACGAATGAGTTTAGATATGAAATTGTGACACCATAAGAGAAGATTTTATCTATTACAGGCATAATGGTGACTACTTAATAATTAACCTATAAATATTAATAAGGTCTATATATGAAAGAATAGTCAATGACCGTATCATACCATAATACTCAACCACATCCAACAATTAAGTCAATGACTTGTAGGAATGAGCCAATATCCTCCCTAACATAAAACAAAGTTATGTGTTTTCATATTGTATTATTGTGTGTGTGTGAAGGCATGAGCCAATATCCATTATAAAAATGACATTAAAGTATAAATTCTAGGATGAGAAAATAACAAATTAAACAATAAGTATAACAAACATATTAATGATAAAAGGCACCTAACCAGAAGAAAACCAAGAATAAGAAGGATTGAAATGCCACACCAAGAAAACCAAAGAATCTCTCAATAATCAAGGTGATAAGTTTGGTTGTTTGGACGTCACAAGATTAACATGATAAGTTCTAAGAGTTCTTTTAATAATGAAGAGGAACACAAGACCTCACACTAATGATAATTTTCTGAAAACATAATCTACGTATTCAATTTGAAATACCCATCTATATACTTGGAACAACCCTCCAAGAATAGGAAAAGTCATAACTAAAGCTTTAAAACAGCACAAACATCAACATAAACAAGTCCCCATGTTTTTAGGTCTTAGACTTTTAGAGACAACCATAAATAGCTAAATGACTAAATTCAATGTATTTAACATAACCATTCAAACCAAGTTCATTCCTCTATTTAATATCCTTGGAACTCAACAAATTCCTGCCCTTTGATGATAAGACCATGTTGGTAATGTTTTTGCATGCTAATTGTCATAACCCAATTTCTGGGTTATTCCCCAAAATATACCAAAAAATAACAAAAATAAAATAAAAGGGGCTGGTGTTGGTAGAAAAATTAATGTGGAAATTTTGGACGTTTTCGAGAGCCCGGTCATACTTTTTTTTGCCCATAAATGAAGGAAAGTGCAGATTCAAGGCTAAAATAATTTATTATTGGATAAATCTGCATAAAAGTGAAGTCGAAAGGCATAATTATATTTTATGGGCCAATTCGATTTAATCATCGGCCAATTTAAAATGTAATTATGTTTGGGGATTAATTGAGAGCCCAATTGAAGGATTTAATTAAGCGCAAGGGCTTAATTATACTTTAAATGGGTCAAATTAATTTATTGAGGGCTTAATTGGTGAGAAACTAAGTTTAGAAGCTTAATGTGGGTTAAATTGAGACAATCAGAATTTTCGGTGATGAAACTTTTCGGGTGAAATCAGAAGTCAAAATTAACGATAAAAACATTGTTCTTCCTAGTTTTTCCCATCAAAAAACTCTTTTTTTTATCACAACTTATTGATTTAAAATTTAAAAAAAAAGAGAGAGAGAAGAAGAGAACACTGCCGAAGCCATGGCAGCAGTCATGCTTGGCCATACCAGCTGCACCATGCCCTGCAACCCACTCTCACTCACACTCAATATCCCATTACTAGACAACACCCCCATGCCATGCACCATGCCTTCTTCGCCTATATATAGGAGGAGAAAATACACAGAAAGAGGGGGGAGAAATTTTTGAAAACTGGGGGGAAGATAATAGACAGTCACGAGAGGAGAAATTTTGAAACTGAGGAGGACGGATGGGGAGAAAAGGCTGAGGAAATAGCATCAAACCGGAGTGAAAACTGGAGAAATAATTCGCAGACAAAGGAATAATTAACGGTCGAATTTTTAAAAAAATAAAAAAAATATGTTGTTTTCATGCATACGGTCGAATTCCAAGATTTTTCCATGTTTATTTTTCATAAAAAATATGTCGCATCTTTCTCATATTTTAAAATGAAAATAGGATATCGTAACCGGTTTATGATTATCCTTTGGAATTTGGCCAAAATATCAAAAATAAAAAATATTTTTGTTTTAGTTATCTCGGTGTAAAATTACATTGTAAAGTACACTTGGAGATACTAAAAAAAGATTTTTTTTATTGCGGTGTAAAATTACATTGTAAAGTACAACCGCAAAAAAAAAATGTTTTTTTTTAATGCAATGTAAAATTCTTTTGGTTAGTCTTTCAAACTCCTAATGAGGTAGAGATTCTCTCACAAAGAGAGATTTACGTCAAACTTTAGAAAAGACAAAAAAATCAAACTTAAGAAAAACAATCAAACAACAATGCAGCTTGCCTTAGGTAGGGTGCACTAGGGATGATGCGTCTTCCCCTTGCACAACAAGTCCCTTACCCAAGACTCTCGCAGACCACTAGGTTCCTAGTAACCTTAATACTAGGTGGCGACTCCTGATAATTATAGTCGTAATTTTTACGACTATAAAGCACACCCCCTTTTTCACCGCGCGCTATTGTCTCCCCAATCCGGGAGATGGCGGGGCGTGAAGCGCGAAAAAAATCACCGTCGCGACACTAATTATTAGCCTCTTCAATTGCTTTGATGACGTGGACTAAGCCTTGATTATTATTTCAACCCATCTTGGTCTTTTTAGAATCAACCCAAATCTCTTGGATTACCCCATTTAGTGCTTCTTTGAAATGTTTAGCTCTAAGTCTTGTAATTGGACCACTTGGAAGTGACAAAGGGTCTTGTGCAAATTCAGCCTCATCATCAAGTGTGTGATCAACATGTCCAGCTCCTTGGTTTGCATCACAAACTATGAGAATCATAAACATGTTTAGGCATAACACTAATGAATGAACCTAAATCACATAAAACCCTTTTAAAAGTAGCATTGTCAATGGCACATGGAATATAGTAAACACACCTAGGTCTTTCTGCTTCAAAGGCATATTCTTTGATGACCTTTCAATTTGAAAGCTCTTTTGGTATAGCACAACTCCATCAAAAATTTTGAATACTTGGGAATTTGCTTAATAGCATCAATCAAAGGAATGTTTCACTTCCTTGAAAACCTCTAGAATATGTTTTTCTTTGTCTTCTTTCTTAGACCTAGAAGAGCTCACAGGAAAGAGTGAAATTGTTTTAAAATTATAATTCATTGAGTGAGGAGTGATTGTCTTTGTCTTCGTTTGTGAAGGAGTAGGTTTCTTCTTGCTATTGAATTCGATTTCTATCTCCTCTTCTTCCTCCAACTCAATTAGTTTCAATTTGTTTTCTTCAAGTTCTTTCCCACTTCGCATCATGATTGCACTAACATTCTCTTTTGGATTCAATGCTTAGGATGACAATTTTCCATTCATTTACGTTTCCAATCCCCCCCACTTGAGGCTTTTTGCCTCATTTGCTTCTCCAAGTTGTGAATACTTGACCTTGTTTCCTGTTGAAAAGACATGACATTTTGCTGCAAGGTCACACTGTTAGTAGCCAAAGTTTTCATCATCTCACAAAGATCACCACTAGATGATGACGACCTCATAACATTGGAGTTGGTGAATGGGGGTTGTCTTGCTTGATAATTTTGTTCGGGCTGGAATCCATGGGAATGGAACTATCTGTCTTGATTGCCTTGTGAGGTGGGTTTCCGTAGCATAAGAGCAAGTCCAATGGCAAGAACCATTTTGGAGCCAAATCTTTAAAATGGCTTTTTGAATAATGCATGTATGGTTTTTTTGTTAATGTGTGCTCCAATGGTAAAACCCATTTTGAAGAGCTATTTTTTTATATTATTTTAAATATAGTGCAATTATTTTATATGTAGTTTAATTATGCAATTAATTATACAATTAATAGGAGTATGTTATATAATTAAATAATTGCTTTTAAAAAAACCCTCCAACAATATAATAATTATTTTTTTATTTATATTTAAATTTAAAAAATGAATTTAAATATAATTAAAAGACCCGCAATATTTGAAATTTAAAATTTTAAAATGTTGAAAAATCCGCCAAATTTTCATTTTTTTTAAAAAAAAGCCGTCAATATTTGAAATTTTAAAATTTCAAATATTGAAAGAATAACCGCCAATATTTTAAATTTTTTGGATTTCAAATTTTAAAAAAATGGCGCCAACATTTTAAAATTTTAAATTTCAAATTTTAGGGAAAATAAATTCATCAATAAATATCCGCATCAACCTTAACATTTTTCTTCATCGTTTTTTCTTTCCAATCTTTATTTTATTTCATGAAAGTTCATCATGAATCATTTTAATTTTTATGATGCTTTTTATTTTGATGATGACACTCCCATGTTAGCCTTCCAAGTTTGCTATTGTAGTGGTTGCTGAAGAAGAATCGATAAATCAAGGGAGGAGAACAGGGGCTTGTGGATCTGTCACTGGACACAACATCGTCAATTGTGATAAAAGGAAGGTGCATAAATTCATAGAAAGTCAGTTTCGAAGGAGATTTAGGATGAGTCGTCATCTTTTTCTTCAGATCGCAAATGCGATGGAAGCTCACAATCCATTTTTCAATTAAAAAAAAGATGCAGTTGGCGTTCTTGGCTTATCTTATCTTCAAAAGGTAACTGCCGCTCATAGGATACTTGCATATGGTATTCCCCCAGATCTTATTGATGAATATATTTGGATTGGATAAAGCACTGCAATAGAAAGTCTTAGAGCTTTTGTTAAATCAATTATTGAAGTTTTTGGAGATTGATATCTAAGAGCTCCAAACGAGTCCAATATTGGTCGATTATTATCAATTGGCAAGCTTCATGGATTTCCAGGGATGTTAGAGAGCATTGATTGCATGCATTGGAAATGGGAGAAATGTTCAATTGCATGGCGTGGGATGTATACTGGACATTGTCGGGAACCTACTATAATTCTAGAGGTGGTGGCTTCACAAGATCTTTGGATGTGGCATGCCTTTTTTGAAATGCCTGGATCTCTAAATGATATTAATGTTTTTGATCGATCACCTGTCTTTTCTGCACTTGCTGAAGATCTTGCTGCACCTGTCCATTACACAATCAATGGACATGAATATACATTGGGATACTATTTGGCCGATTTGATTTATCCAAATTGGTCAACTTTTGTTAAGACAATCCCAAGGCCATTAGGAGAAAAGAGAAAATATTTCGCAAGTAAACAAGAGTCTGCAAGAAACGATGTGGAGATGGCATTTGGGGTGTTACAATATCGTTTCGCAATAATACGTGGACCTGTGCGATACTGGGATGAAGAAACTCTTGCAAATATTATGAAAGCTTGCATAATAATGCATAATATGATTATTGAGGATGAAGGCGCAATGAATGTTGGATTTGATCATGAAAGTGAAACTAGTTCTTCTATATCAATGTCATATGACGAAACACCAGAACTACATGATTTTCTTCAAACTCATAATTGAATCAGGGACAGAGCTATGAACTCCCAACTCCAAGCCGATTTGATTGAATATTTATGAAAACAATACGGTAATGAGTATACAATCATTAGATTTAAGCTACTTGTTGTATGTTTTTCAAGTAATTTATGTTTTTTTATGGTTGTTGTATTTGAAGTTAATTAGTATTACTTATTGTCTTTGAGTGTTAGAAAAACTTAAAAAAACAAAATTAACAACTAACAAATAAGTTCAAACATAATTAATTAAAATACATTTCATTACATATCATTCAATCAAATAAATTACAAATTAATACCCCAATTTTTTTATGCTAACTATTATTATTATTATTATTATTATTATTATATCATAATAATTAATAATAATAATTAGCATAAAACCCCTACCCCACACCCGTCTGTTCCCTTCCATCTCAAACCTTACCATCCTTCTTTTCTCCTTCTTGCGTCGTCGCCCCCCCCCCCCCCCCACACACACACCTGTCCACTCCCCTTCAGCCCCCCACCCACCCGTCCACTCTCCTCTAGCCCCCACCCCCCCACACACACCAGTCCACTCCCCTCCAACCGCCGCCACCCACACCCGTCCATTTACTCCCCTCCCCCGTGCCATCTCTCTCTGTTGCGCCGCTACTCTCTTCCTCCTCATCCTCCTCTACACTACTCAAAACCTTTTCTTCTTCTTCGAATGTTCTTCTTCTTCTTCTTTTGAATATTGCTCTTTACTGTGATTTTTTGAATTGTTTCAATTCTTCAGTTTATTGTTCATCACTTTGTGTTGCTGTGTTTTAATTTGGAGAACTCAACGGTACAATTTCAACGGTTATATTTCATTTCTGGCTTTGCAGGGAAAATATGTAAGAATAGCTTTGCATGTTAAGAAAAGCCATTTTGGCTGCCCATTTGGCTCTCCCGTTGGAGACCTAAAAAGATCAAAAATAGCCAAAAAATCAAAATTTTAGCTTTAGCTGCCCATGTGCCTCTCCCATTGGACTTGCTCTAAGGTGGGATGATCTCTCTATCCGGGATTATACGTGTTAGAGAAAGGAACATATTTATGCTGGGGTTGTCCATTGAATGCTCCATCATCCACATTTGCTTGTTCAATATAATCTTCTTGCATTGTTGGCAACTCGAGATGCTAGGAATTACTTTTTAAGGAAGATCTTCTTCATACACCTGTTTGGGTTTAAGAGGTACAAGATGGTTTTATCATCTTTTACAATGGTATACCTATTTTTAACTCCATTATGAATTGCCTTTCTATCATATTGCCATGGTCTCCCCAATAAGATGTGACTTGCTTGCATTGGTACCACGTCGCACAGAACTTCATCAATATATTTTCCAATCGAAAATGGAACCACAACCTGTTTAGTCACTTTCACTCCACCACTATCATTAAGCCATTGCAATCTATATGGTTTAGCATGCTTAACAGTACTCAAATTCAGTTTACTAACAAGGGTGGTACTGCAAATATTAAAACAACTTCCACTATCTATAATTAAACCACACACCTTGTTTTTGACATAACATCGTGTATGGAAGATGTTCTCTCTTTGTTGATTAGATTCATCTTCTTTGACCTGAACTTGAAGTGTGTGCCTTATAACGAAGGACTCTACAACCGGTAATGATAACTCATTGATGCAAACCAGTCCAGAAACACCAGTAACGACCCATTACATGTTCAGGGGCTTGATTCGTGGTATTGAAGGTTTCCACCAAGTCAAAATTGCAAGGACCATTGAAGTATCATAGGAGACCCTAGTACATCTTATCTATGTGGAAGAGTAGTCCAACCCAACTTTATTTGGTCCATGAAGTGAGGACCGCAAATGAGCCAAAAGAATCCTTATGGGATTAATGGGCTGGATGGAAGACAATAAATAAACCTTATGGGCTTTATTCAATTTTGTTAGCTACAGCCCAAGGCTTGTTTGGGCTTAATTAATACTTTGTTTTCAGCTAGGATCCAAGGCTTGTTTAGGTTAAGTCATGGGCTTTTCAATTTAGGATTTTGGGTCAGTTTTGAGTGGACCTCATTTAAGTCCATATAAGGGGTCCATTAGGGTTAGTTTTTCAAAGACTATTTGAAACCATGTTAGCTGAATTTTGGCAGCCATTGATGATTATTAATTCTAAACTTTTCAGTTTTATATGTGAGAATGATTCTTGCATTCTTTAGTTCTTCAACAAATTGAATCCGACCTATCGAAGATTAACTGGCTTCGTGGTGTTATTGTACTCATTCCAATAGTGTGGGTGCCTTGGGGCAGGTTTCCATTGTGTCACATTCCTACCAGACCTATTTCGGCTTTCCAGGATTAGATCTTACTCTTGATTGTGGGTTGCATGACCACGTGATCACGAGGTTTGCATCACTCATCCCCATCACAATCCTTCAATGGTGGCATGCCTTCACAATAAAATTTGTCACTTTCATATTCCATATCACTTTCAAATCTCACTTTTTTTTGCAATGTAATTGAATTTTTCCTCTCTTGCTCTCACTATGGCCGAAATTCCTTCTCTTTCTTTTTCTCTCTAATCAACTCTTTTTTGTCTTTCTTTTTTTTGAAATTTTTTTTTTCAATTTCAGCCTTCCTTTCTTTTTTTTCTTTTGTTCTTTTGATCTCTGTAACTTTAATTGGTCGTCCCTAACCTGTTCTAGATTCAATTGCATAAAAATAATAGGTTGCTTTCTAAGAGTGAAAGAATACCTATTTGTGAATCCATCATGCGTAACTCTCCGATCATACTGTCATGGTCTTCCTAATATAAATGGCTTGCATGTATAGTAACCACATCACAAAGCACCTTATCTTCATATTTACCAATGGATAATGCCACCAATACTTGACTTGCATGTATAGTAACCACATCACAAAGCACCTCATCTTCATATTTACCAATGGATAATGCCACCAATACTTGCCTTGTTACCTTGATTTCGCCACATTCATTTAGCCACTGAAACCGGTAAGGGTGAGGATGTTTCAAGGTAGTTCATGTCAATTTCGCCACCAAATAAGTTCTAGCTACTTTGTGCAACTCCCTCCATCAATAATGACACTACAAACTTTGTTTTTTATAAAACACCGAGTATGAAACAAGTTCTCTCTTTGGTTACCGTCTTCCTCCTTAACCTGCATATTGATAACTCGCCTTGCTACCAATAAATCTCCAACCATAGCACTTTGCTCATCATCAGCATCCTCCAAAGGTGGCATGTCATCATCATCTACTTCTTCCTCATTCTTCGACTCAAGCTCTCCTTGTCCCTAACATTTAAAACACGTAATATCACGTGGTTTGGAACTTGAAGTTGTGGTATTACCTAAAGTAGCGATGGTTGTTGGTTTGGCATACTTAAAGGGTTTAAATTTTGGCTTATTTTGTAGCTGCTCATCTCTTTTTGGAGCTGTCTTCCACGGGTTGGTGGTAGCCATAAGATGTCCCCTCCTAACCAATCCTTTTCGTTTGAATTGTTCCTCCACCTTTATGGCTTGATGCACCATATCTATCAACTCGACATAGTGCTGCATCTCAACTATATCCGCAATCTCATGATTTAAACTGTGCAAGAACCTAGCCATAGTGGCTTCCTAATCCTCATCTACATTAGCTCGAATCATAGCTACCTCCATCTCCTGGTAATATTCTTCCACACTCTTGGAACCTTGATTCAACCTCTGCAACTTTTGATACAATCCCCTATAATAGTGGATGGGTACAAAACGCTCTATTCCTTCTCCGATTAATCAATAATTGATCCCGCAAAACAATGGCATAATCGGTGAATTCAATTGCAGCCAACTTAACCTTCTCTATCTCCGAGTTGTTGTGAAAATCAAACACCATCTCCATTTTAGTCTCCCGAGCAGCCAACTTAAACTTCAAGATCACTTTTACCTTGAAAAGATGGGATTTTAATGGTTATATTTCCTAAATCATTATCCCTCCTAGGCCTACCCATCCTAGCTTCTCGATTCCCATTCCCACACTCAAACCTGCTCTGGTTCAAATATGGCTCACCAAACTCCTCTGACTCCGCCTCTTCCTCAACATTCCACCATGGAACACGCCCACCTTGCTGCCTATTAGGGATGTCTTGTTGTTGTCCCCTAGGAGCCTCTTCTTCATACCTGTTCAACCTGTCATGAATAGGTTTTAATTCAGCCCTTAATATATGCCTCATCTCCCCTAACAACGCTTGCATTTGGAGGTTTGAAACTACAGGTTGTTGAACTTCTTTGGTTGTATTTTCTTGATTATTGGACATATTTAAAATCTGCAAAACAAGGTTAGAATCCTCACAAGCACTCCCTCATGTTTTCTCTCAAGTATTGATACTCTTGCGCTCATGTTTTCACTCTAAAAGGCTTTTACCCTCTTATGGTCTCACACACTCTTGCCTTTTTCTTTTGTGGCTACTTTATTTCTCAATCAAACTTCCAAAAACTAATTCAAAATTATCCCACACCAATTCAAAAATGAGAAACAAACAAAACTAATCAAAAGGTCAAGAACTTCTATAATGTGAGAAATAAGACTGAAAAGAGGAAGTTTTCTTATTGGAATAGTTAACTCTCTTTTTTATGATTTTTTTAACTTGAATAAGGTGAGAAACAAGATTGAAAAGAAGAAGTTTTCTTATTAGAATCGTGTACCTTTGTTTTCTTATTATTTTTTTCTCTTCTTTGTTTTTCTATTCTTTTTTTGATGATTTTTTTTCTTTTATAGTAGGTAACAGTAAATAAAAAAAAATGAAAGATAGTCAAACTTATCTTAGAACCAAAGCTCTGGTACCAAATGATATGAACTCCATTAACAATTATTATGAAACCCAATAACAATGATGGTTTAGAACCCATAGATCATGTAGACAAGATTGGTTGAGCCTTGACTCGACACCTAACAAGATGAAAACCAAGACTGCGAAAGATTGAAATGCCACACCTAGAAAAACTAAGAATCTCTCAACAATCAAGGTAATAAGTTTGGTTGTTTGAACTCCACAAGATTAACTTGATAAATTCTAGGAGTTCTTTTAAGAACGAAGAGGAACACAAGACCTCAAAGTACTGATAATTTTCTGAAAACATAATATGTTTATTCATTTTGAAATACCCATTTATATACTTGGAACAACCCTCTAAGAATAGAAAAAGCCATAACTAAAGCTTTTAAAACAGTAACATAAATTAGTCCCCACGTTTTTAGGTCTCTTGGACTTCTAGAGGCTATCATAAATAGATAAATGACTAAATTCAATGTATTTAACATAACCATTCAAGACCAAATTCATTCCTCTATTTAATATCCTTGGAACTCATCAAATTCATGCCCTTTGATTGTTAGACCATGCTGAAATGTTTTTGCATTATTATTAGCCTCTTCAATTGCTTTGATGATGTGGACTAAGCTTTGATAATTATTTGACCCCATCTTGGTCTTTTTAGAATTAGCCCAAATCTCTTGCATTAGCCCATTTAGTGCTGCCTTGAAACGTTTGGCTCTAAGTCTTGTAATTAGATCACTTGGAAATGACAAAGGGTCTTCTGCAAATTCAGCCTCATTCTTGAATGTATGATCAACATGTCCAGCTCCTTGGTTTGCATCATGTCCAACTCCTTGGTTTGCATCAAGTGTTATGACTTGTGTATGTACTACCATAACAAATGAACAACTTATTCATAACCATGATATTTACATCATATATGAATGAATCAACTTGTCTCCCCTAATTGACAACTAAAACAAATGACCTTTATAGGTTCATTTACATTAGGAATCATTGATGGATGGCTAATAAGAATGATGTGAACCTCTCGATCATGTGGTAAAGCAACCTGCAACCCGCAACCCACACGCAAAGATATCAATTCCTGGAAAGCAAAGTAAATTAAGTTTGATAGGAGTGTGACACAAAGATAACTTGTACCTAGGCACCAACACTATTAGATTTGAACCCACCCTAATGAATAACAATTCGCAAAAGAGAAGTATGGAATCAAGCCACAAAGTCAGTTGAACCTCGATAAGTTGTAAATCAGGTGAGAATTCTCACCTTACAAGCACACAAATTTTCTGTTGAATCTCAATGTCGTTACGCATAAAAAAAACTTAACTTGACACACAGGTAGCATATGTCTTTTATGGTTTTCGGGTCGATCGGTTCACCGGTTTATTGAGTTTTTTATATTATTTGCACAGTAAAATAACCATCTTAGCCCTCGACGGTATTCGGCCTCAGCCTCCTTCAGGTGACACATGAGGTGCATTCTGGTGTCAGAAAATGCTCATGCGACGTCTCACCTGATGAGCCGCCATGTCATCTTTCTTATGGTGGGGCGCGCCGTGTCGAACGGTGGCCAATTTCATGACAGTGGTCGGTTGAAGTTGTTCTCTCCGCTTTTCTATCTCTTGCATGCTAAACTACAAGGCAAGACCCCGGTTTTATGTTGTTTTCATTTCAATCCCTGAACTCTTAATTGTTTTGCATGTTCATGGTCCTGATTTCTGTTATATAATTTTTAATTTGTTTCAATTGGGTCCTTTGATTGAAATTGATAATAAATTTGGTTTTCATTTTAGACCTTATATTTTTTATTTTTTATTCTAATTCCTTTATTTTTTTATATTTATGAAATAATCCATATTTTTATCCATGTTTATATATGTGTGCTCTTAGGCTATGTTTGTTTCCTGGAATTCACTTTTCGGGAAACTACTTTCCAAACTTTCATGTGTTTGTTTGCCTTCCGGAAAGTTGGTCAATGGAAAATATTTTCCGGTCAACGGAAAACACTTTCCAGTCAAAGAAAAATTTGGCTTGGTTTTCAGGAAAGTGTTTTCCGCAAAATTTGGGGAAAACACTTTCCGGAAGTTGTGAAAAATTTAGAAATATCATTATTTGCTGATTATATCAAATTTGATCCTCAAACTTTTGATTGCTATATATAATTTTTTTTTGAATATTTATTTTTCAATTTCATATCTTAAAATTTAATTTTTATATTAATTTTGGTTCTTATTTTTATAATTGCTATTTGCTTTTTTCTTATCATTTTTTTATTGAAATTTTTTATCTATCAAATTTGGTCCTCATTTTTTTTATTGTTACTTATTTTATTTGAAATAATTTATGAAATGTTAATTATTATTATTTTAATTTATTCACCTTTCATTTTTTAAAAAAATTTTAGATTTGATCTCTATTATTTTGATTATTATTTATTTTATTTGTGATAATTTATGAAATTATATTTTTTTTTCAATTTCATTCTCATTTAACTTTTTAATTTGTAAGATTTGTTCCTCATTATTTTAATAAACTTGAAAAAAAAATTAATTTATTAATAAATTATTTTCCAGTTCATTTTTCATAACACAAACAAACACTGGAAAGTGTTTTCCAGTTTATTTTCCATAACACTGTCAAACATCGGAATTCACTTTTCAGGAATTCACTTTCCAGGAATTCACTTTCCCCGGAATTCACTTTCCAAAAAGAAACCACTTTCCAGCAAACAAACGGGGCCTTAGCTTTAGTTTTTAATTTTTATTATTTTCATATTTATTGAGGTGAATTGTTTTTGAAAGTTTTAGTTCTTAAATTTTAATTTGTGTTTATGATAGTTTGAAAATTGATATTTTTGTTGTTTTTTCTCTTTGTTGTTTTTATTATTAGTTTTTTTTATTATTTTCAACTCAAGTGATCTTTTCTCAACTATTTTTTTTTTGTTTTATAATTTTTTTTATTTTTTTTTGCTTTTTTGTTATAGTTTTTTGGCTTTTTTAGTCTTTGATTTAATTTTTTTCATTATTAACGCAATAATAATAATAATAATAATAATAATAATAATAATTTTTTTGTGTTTTTTATCTCAGGATAATTTTATAATTTTTATTGTTTTTGCAGTAATAGTAGTGATAATTTTAGATGTTAAGACTTTGATGTTGTTGTTGTTATAATAGGGTGTGTTTATCAAACTTTCCATGTACAAATATTATAATTTTAATCTCAACAGTTATAAAAGTTGTTTGCTCGACCTGCAACGTAGTGGGGGCGATTAACTAGTTCTAATCTATTTGCCCTTGGTTGTTTTTAGTAATTACAGGATTTTGGAATCCTTGAAGAATATGGTATGGTTGTTATGGAGGGTAACTTTAGGAGAGGGAGTTGTATAAATCAAGGTTCTGAATTCTGTTTTAGTTGCTGCTTTGTTTTTCAAGTGAAACGGAATGTTTTGGTTTCAAAATATTTCAACATTTCATTTTAGGGATGTACTATTTATGTATATATATAATTAAATATATTAATTCAAAAAAAATTTGTTCAAATCCAAAAAAAAAGATTATTTAGAATTGTGCAATAAAAAGAGCTATGGTTCTTTTAATTGTGGATTGGTTCTTTTCTCTCTCTTGTAACCTAAACTACACGTCAGCCCCTTGGTTTTATGGATTTTTCATTTCAATCCTTTCTTGTTTAATTGTGTTCTGTGGTCCTTATTTTTGTTATGTAAGTTTTGATTTGTTTCAATTGTATCATTCGATTGAAATTGAGTATAGCATTTTCATTTATTCCTTATTCTATTAATTTCGGGATTGCTTTTAAATCCCTTAATATTTTTGATAAAGAAGATTTGATTTTTTCAATTTTGTCCTTTGATTTAAATTGATAATATATTTGGTTATCATTTTAGCCCTTATACTTAAAAGTTTTAATTCTAATTCCTTTATTTTTTAATATTTCTTAAATAGTCCTATTTTTTTCCATGTTTATATATATGTGCTCTTAGTTTTTGTTTTTAATTTTTATTATTTTCTCTTTTGTTGAGATAGCATTTTTTTCAAAAACAAATTTGTTAAATTTTAGTTTATGTTTATGATCATTTGAAAATTGATTTTTTTTGCCTTTGTTCTTTCTTTTGGTGTTTTTATTAGTTTTTTTTAATTACTTTCACGTTAAATGATTTTTTTAGCTGATATTATTTTATCATTTTTTTTGCTCTTTTATTAAAGTTTTTGGGATTTTTAGATGGTCTAAAAATAATTTGATGGTTGATTATTGTTAACTTTCTCGTATTTGATATCGTGCTGACCCATCCTCTATTCTAGAAAAAGAAAAACATTTTTGGATAGTAAGGGGGGAAAGGTCAAAACTTTATTAAAAAAAATATCACCTAGTATTATGGCTAATAGAAAACTTGGTTAGTCTATAGAGTTTATAACTAGTGACTTGACATGTTTATAACTAGTGACTTGACATGTTTATAACTAGTGACTCTTAATCACGACTTGTGACCAGTAGTCTATTAGTTAATGCTAATGAGTTTATGTTCGGCTCACTAAACCTAGCTCAAATCAAAGAAAGGTTCCATGAATAATGCCTTTTAAGGTTCATTTATCAAACTCAAGATTCACTTGCAATATTTGCTTTAGTATAGATTGTATACCTTACTCTAATCCAAATAATGATATTCATATATTGTGTATTCCTGCTAGTTCTTTGCATGGATGCTTGTTCGTGAAGCACATGGGGATGGTTTAATGGGTAATTTTAGGGTTGTGAAAACCTTGGATGTATTGCATGAGCATTTCTATTGGACAAAGATGAAAAGAGATGTGCAACGAATTTGTGAACAGTGCATCGCTTGTCGAAAGGCAAAATCTAGAGTACAACCACATGGATTATATACACCATTACCTATGTCTACTGAACCTGGGGTAGATATCTCTATGGACTTTGTTTTAGGTCTACCTCGGTCAAGAAAGGTAGAGACTCTATTTTCGTTGTGGTTGATAGGTTTTCTAGAATGGTGCATTTCATTGCATGCCATAAAACAGATGATGCATGTCATATCTCAGACTTATTCTTTAGGGAGATTGTATGCTTGCATGGCATTCCTATGAGTATAGTGTCAGATCATGATGTTAAGTTCTTAGCTACTTTTAGAAGACCTTATGGGGAAAGTTAGGGACTAAACTCTAATTTTTGACAATATGTCATCCTCAAACAGATGGATAAACTAAGGTAGTGAATAGGACATTATCTCAAGTTTTGTGTGTTGTAATTCAAAAGAATTTGAAAAGTTGGGAAGAATGTTTGTCTTTTGTTGAGTTTGCTTACAATAGAAATGTGCATTCGACTACTAGTTTTTCAACTTTTGAAATTGTCTGTGGTTTTAATCCACTAACTCCTATGGACTTAATTCCTTTACCTTTTGAAGAAAAGGTAAGTTTAGATGGTGAAAACAAGGCAAAGATGGTGAGACAACTCCAGGAGAGAGTTCGACTGCAGGTAGAGAAAAAAATAGAATTTACGCTTCTAAAGCAAATAGGGGACGTAAACTGGTTGTTTTCCAACCCGGTGATTGGGTTTGGGTACACATGCGGAAGGAACGATTTCCTAACCAAAGGAAATCAAAATTACAGCCTCGTGGTAATGGATCATTTCAGGTTTTGGAGAGAATAAATGTAACACATACAAAATTGATCTTCCATGTGAGTATGGTGTTAGTGGTACCTTTAATGTTGCTGATCTTATGTTGTTTGACACAGATATTGATTCGATGTCAAATCCTTTCGGGGAGAGAGAGGATGATGCGGACTAGCACAGAAACACCAGCAAGGACCCATTATATAGTCTAAATGGTCTAATGACGCGATGTAAGACAAAGACATTAAAAGACAAATAAATTGGTTTTGAAGGTTTCAACCAAGTCAGATTTGCAAGGACCATTGGAGTATCAAGAGGAGACCCAAGGACATCTTATCCATGTGCAAGAGGGGTCCAATACAACCTTATTTGGCCCATGAAGTGAGGACAGCAAAGAAGCCAAAAGAATCCTACTACAAGTTGGAAACATGGGATTAATGGACTAGATGGAAGGCTCTAAATTAGCCTTACGGGCTTTATTTAATTTTGTTAAATAATGACTTGGTTGAGTCAGAGAATGAGGAAGAAGTAGATGATAATGACATGCCACCTCTAGAGGATGCTGATGATGAGCAAAGTACTGTGGTTGGAGATTTATTGGTAGCAAGGCGAGTTCTCAATATACAGGTTAAGGAGGAAGAAAGTAACCAAAGGGAGAACTTGTTTCATACTCGGTGCTTTGTGAAAAACAAAGTTTGTAGTGTCATTATCGATGGAGGGAGTTGCACAAATGTAGCTAGCACTTATTTGGTGGAGCAATTGGCCTTAACTACCTTGAAACATCCTCACCCTTATCGGCTTCAGTGGCTGAATTAATATGGTGAAATCAAGGTGACAAGGCAAGTATTGGTGGCATTATCTAATGGTAAATATGAGGATAAGGTCCTTTGTGATGTGGTTACTATGCATGCATGCCATTTACTATTGGGAAGACCATGGTAGTATGATCGGAGGGTTACGCATGATGGAACAAAAGAAAGAAAAAGAAATGAAGGCCAAAATTGAAAAAAAAAAGATTTTCAAAAAAAAGAAAGAGAGAAAAACATTGATCAGAGAGAAAAAGAAAGAGAAGGGATTTTGGCCATAGTGAGAGCGAGGAAACATTCAATTACCTTGCAAAAAAAGTGAGATCAAGAGAGCATTATTTTCACATCAGCCCCATATTGTACTCATGTAAAAGGAGGCTCTTTTATGTACTAATGATCTCGTCGGTACTTTGCTGAGCGATATTGTTTCTCTTTTGCAGGAGTTTAAAGATATCCTTCCTGAAGAGGTACCTTATGGATTACCTCCAATCCTAGGGATTGAACATCAGATTGATTTCATAGCAGGTGCGTCACTTCCAAACTGACCTTCTTATAGGAGTAATCTCGAGGATACAAAGGAACTTCAGAGGCAAGTAGGTGAATTATTAGAGAAGGGGTATGTGCGTGAAAGCATGAGTCCTTGTGCGGTTCCGGTGCTATTAGTTCCTAAAAAGGATGGAACATGGAGGATGTGTGCTAACAGCCTAGCTATCAACAACATAACGGTAAAGTATCGCCATCCCATTCCTAGATTAGACGATATGCTGGAAGAATTGCATGGTTCTTGTGTCTTTACAAAAGTGGATCTTAAGAGTGGATATCATCAGATTAGGATGAAGGAAGGTGATGAGTGGAAAACTGCTTTTAAGACTAAATACGGTTTGTATGAGTGGTTAGTGATGCTTTTCAGTTTAACTAATGCTCCGAGCACATTTATGCGGTTGTTTTGCGTGCATATATTAGCAGATTTGTCGTTGTTTATTTTGATGATATCCTAATTTATAGCATAAACTTGAAAGAACATGTAATGCATTTGAAGTTTGTCTTGGAAATTCTAAGGAAAAAAAAGTTGTTTGCTAATCTCAAGAACTGTACCTTTTGCATGAATAAACTTGTGTTTCTTGGTTTTGTTGTTAGTAAGAAAGGAATTGAGGTGGATGAGGAAAAGGTTAAGGCAATCCAAGAGTGGCCAACGCCTACAACAATTAGCTAAGTGAGGAGTTTCCATCGCTTAGCTAGCTTCTATAGATGGTTTGTGCATGATTTTAGTAGCTTAGTAACAACTCTTATTGAAGTCATCAAGAAAAATATGCCGTTTAAGTGGGGGGAAGAACAAGAAAAGGCATTTAATCTGATCAAAGAAAAGTTAACTAATGCACCTTTGCTTGTTTTACCAAACTTTGCTAAAACTTTTGAAATTGAGTGTGATGCTTCAGGAATAGGTATTGGAGCTGTTTTGTTGCAAGTAGGTCGTCCAATTGCTTATTTTAGTGAAAAGTTGAGTGGGGCAGCCCTAAATTACCCTACTTATGATAAGGAGATATATGTCTTGGTAAGGGCTTTGGAAAATCGGCAGCATTATCTATGGCCAAAAGAATTTGTGATTCACACAGATCATGAGTCTTTGAAGCATTTGAAAGGAAAACAAAAGTTGAACAGACGCCATGGCAAGTGGGTGGAATTCATTGAAACATTTCCTTATGTGATCAAATACAAGCAAGGTAAGGAAAATATGGTAGCTATGCATTGTCCCGAAGGTACGCTTTACTTTCCATTTTAGATACAAAATTACTTGGCTTTGGATACATTAAGGATTTGTATGCACAAGATTCTGATTTTGGTGATGTGTTCAATGCATGTGAAAAAATGGCATTTGGTAAGTTTTATAGGCATGAAGGATTTTTGTTTCGGGAAAATAAATTGTGTGTGCCTATGTGTTCTTTGCGTGAATTGTTTGTGGGAGAAGCTCATGGTCGTGGTTTGATGGGTCATTTTGGTGTAGCTAAGACATTAGGAATTTTGCATGATCATTTTTTTTTGCCTCATATGAAACGTGATATGGAAAGATTCTGTGAGAAGTGCATCACTTGTAAACAGGCCAAGTTTAAGTTGAAACCCCATGGTTTGTACACCCCTTTGCCAATACCTAGTGAACCTTGGACTGATATTTCTATGGATTTTGTTTTGGGATTACCTAGACTAAGAGGGGGAGAGATTTAGTTTTTGTGGTGGTCGACAGATTTTCCAAGATGGCACACTTCATTGCATGTCATAAAACTGATGATGTATCACATATAGCTGATTTGTTTTTCAAAGAAATTGTTAGGTTACATGGCATGCCTAGGACAATTGTTTCTGATAGGGATGCAAAGTTTTTGATTTACTTTTGGAAGACTTTGTAGGGAAAGTTAGGAACCAAGTTATTGTTTTCTACTACTTGTCATCCACAAACGGATGGTCAAACTGAAGTAGTGAATAGAACTTTGTCTTTTTTGTTACGTGCTATCATTAAAAAGAACTTCAAAACACGGGAAGATTGTTTGCCACATGTTGAATTTGCTTATAATAGAAGCATACATTCTGCAACTAAGTTTTCACCATTTGAAATTAAAAGGAGGACTAAACAATATGTCCAACAAACCAACAAGGGACGCAAGAAGGTAGTGTTTGAACCAGGGGATTGGGTTTGGTTGCACTTAAGGAAGGAACGTTTTCCGAAAAAATGTCGTTCAAAACTCCTACCTCGGGGTGACGGACCATTTCAAGTAGTGGAACGCATCAATGATAATGCCTACAAGCTTGACTTACCAGGTAAGTATGGTGTTAGTGCAAGCTTTAACGTATCTGATTTATCTCCATTTGATGTAGGTGATGATTTGAGGACAAATCCTTCTCAAGAGGGGGAGAATGATGCAAACCAAGGAGCCGGACATGTTGATCATACATTCGGGAATGTGGCTGAATTTGCACAAGACCCTTTGTCACTTCCAAGTGGCCCAATTACAAGACTTAGAGCCAAACTTTCAAGGAAGCACTAAATGGGCTAATCCAAGAGATTTGGGTTGATTCTAAAAAGAAATCATCAAAGCAATTGAACAGGCTAATAATTATGCAAAAATGTTTCAGCATGGTCTAACCATCAAAGGGCATGAATTTGATGAGTTACAAGGATATGAAATAAAGGAATGAATTTGGTCTTGAATGGTTATGTTAAATACATTGAATTTAGTCATTTAGCTATTTATGGTAGCCTCTAGAAGTCCAAAAGACCTAAAAACATGGGGACTTGTTTATGTTACTGTTTGAGCTCTATTAAAGCTTAAGTTATGACTTTTCCTATTCTTGGAGGGTTGTTCCAAGTATATAAATGAGTATTTCGAAATGAATAAACAGATTATGTTTTC
Source organism: Salix arbutifolia (assembly GCA_025169955.1). Lineage (NCBI taxonomy): Eukaryota > Viridiplantae > Streptophyta > Magnoliopsida > Malpighiales > Salicaceae > Salix > Salix arbutifolia. The sequence goes on from CM045913.1 coordinate 7,790,716, forward strand.
ATAAAATTATCATATTTGTGAGGTCTTGTGTTCCTCTTTATTCTTAAAAGAGCTCCTAGAACTTATCAAGTTAATCTTGTGGCGTTCAAACAACCAAACTTATCACCTTGATTGTTGAGAGAGTCTCAGGTTTTCTAGGTGTGGTGTTTCAATCTTTTGTAGTCTTGGTTTTCATCTTGTTACGTGTCGGGTCAAGGCTCAACCAATCTTGTTTACACGATCTTGGGGTTCTAAACCATCATTCTTATTGAGTTTCATTACAATTGTTGATAAAGTTCATATCAACTGATCGTAGAGGAAATACGGTCTGTATGACCGTACAGAATAACAGATCTGATTTTGAAGAGTATGTTGATGAAAACACAAATGTGGTTGAAGATAACTATGATATTGCATTTGTTGGCTAAGGAATCAGGTCTGGACCGATTCGAGCTAGGAGTAATGTGAATTTCTGCGGCATGGGGAATTATGAAGATATGGATGGGGACAACATCAAACTGAAAATTCCTAACTTTCAAGGTAAAAATGATCCTGAGGCTTACTTGAAGTGGGAGAAAAGGTAAATTGAATTTTTTATTGTCATAGTTATTCTGAACAAAAAAAAGTGAAACTGGTGATGATTGAATTTACAGAGTATGCATTGACTTGGTGGGATCAAATTTTTCAAACTTGGGGGGAGATGAAAGTCATAATGAGGAGACGATTTGTGCCAAACCACTATTACAAAGACCTATACCTAAAGCTCCAAGGTCTGAATCAAGGCTATAAGACAGTAAATGAATATCACAAAGAGATGGGTTGTTGAGGATAGAGAAGCCACCATGGCTAGTTTCTTAATGGGTTGCATTGCCAATATGGTTGAGCTATAGCACTGTGGAGCTAGAGGACATGGTTCACATGGCTACGAAGGTGGAGAGACAACTTAGGAAGGGACATGTTCGGCCAGCCTTTAATTCGGGTTCTTCATCATCTTGGAAGACAAATCTAAAGAAAGAGGGTATTGTCCGGTTGAGATCCTTTATTCCTTATAAAACTGAACCACTAAAAGCTAAAGTTGATGTCCCTACCGGTGCCAAAGGTAAATATGAAACTCAGCCTAAACATACTCGTGATATTAAATGTTTCAGGTGTCCAAGGCACGGACATTATGCTTCAGAGTGTCCAAACAAGAGAATAATGATGATTAGAGATGATGGTGATATGGAATCGAAAAGTGACAGATCTGATTGCAAAGGCATTACTGGTTGCGGAGTCCTTGGTTATAAGGTGCACACTTTAGGTTCAGGTCAAGGAAGATGAATCTAATCAACAAAAAGATTGCTTAATAGGTCTGATAAGAGTGTGACACATAATGTTGAGTTTCAATGCCAATATATGGGTTTCAATTGGTGTGATATCAATGCCAATACACATAATCAAAATAAGCCCAAATTTAATATATGGTGTGATATCAATGCCAATACACATAATGTTGAGTTTCAATTGATTCTATGGTGTTTTGCGTAGGGTTCACTAAGGTAGTGTTTCTACGGCAGAAATGAATCTCAAAATAAAACCTCAAGAAATCAATATTAGAATAATCTCAAATTTGATATATGATGCTATCTCAACCCTAGTAGATGGAATATCAATTTTCAATTGATTCCGATGTGATTTTCTTATGTTTCCCAAGAGTTCTGTTTTCTGCGGCAAAAATTCAATGATTCTTCAAATTTCAACTACTGCCTCCATCTCTTACTTTTCTTTTCTTTTTTTTCACTTTTTTTAATATACTCAATCTTTTTTCTTTCTTTTTTCTTAATATACTGAAATGATGAGCCAAAAAAAAAGAAATATAACCTCTTTTTTTTTATTAGATGACACAAAAGCAAAGAACAAGAAGATGGACACAACACTTGCAAACTTAAAGGAACAATAAAAATAACACGAAAATAACATAATGATATGACCTTGTTTCGGAGCCTAGCTCTGATACCACCTGATGCGAACCTCTTGGTCACGCAACCCACAATCAAGAATGAGATTTGATCCTGGAAAGCCGAAATAGGTCTAATAGGAGTGACACAATGGAAACCTGCCCCAAGGCACCAACACTATTGGAATGAGTAAAATGATGCCACGAAGCCAATTAATCTTCGATAGGTCGAATTCAGTTTGTTGAAGAACTAAAGAATGCAAGAATCACTCACACATAAAACTTAAAAGTTCAGAATTAATAATCATCGATTTCTGCCAAAATTTAGGTTACATGAGTTTAAATAGTTCTTGAAAAAGTAATCCTAATGGACCCCTTATGTGGACTTAAAGAGGTCCACTCAAAACTGACCCAAAACCATAAACTTAAAAGCCATAACTTAATCCAAACAAGCAGTGGATCCTAGCTGAATACAAAGTACCAATTAAGCCCAAACAAGCCTTTGGTTGTAGCTAACAAAACTAAATAAAACCCATAAGGCTAATTTATAGCCCTCCATCCAGCCCATTAATCCCATGTTTCCAAGTTGTAGTAGGATTCTTTTGGCTCCTTTGTTGTCCTTGCAATTCTGACCTGGTTAAAATCTTAAAAACCATTGCATTCATTGCCTCTTTCAATGCCTTTGTCTTAGACAACGTTAGGAAGACCATTTGGAACATGTAATGAATCCTTGCTGATGTTTCTGGGTTGGTCCGCATCAAAAACACATCCTCCATATTCAATCCTTCTTAGGCATGAGGAGCATGGGTACAACACACGGGCTTATACTCTCTTGAATATATCCCTTTTCTATTAGCTCATAAACTTGCTTTTCAAGATCCGTCGTCTCCTCTGGATTGCTTCTATAGGCTGGTCAGTTAGGAATTGAAGCTCTAGATACGAAATCAATGAGATGCTCTATCCCCCGTAATGGTGGTAATCCACTTGGAGTATCGTTGGGGACTAATCATCAAACTCCTGCAACAACAAAATAGCAGCACTAGGCATAATATGATTAAGATCATTAGTATTAAAGTAAAAATCATTGGCTTGTTTGTGAAATATACAGATCTGACCTCACCCTCTCTAGCATAAAAATTTGGTTGTTTAGTTTTTACACACATTTTCCATCACTCTCCCTGACTTTCTTCACTCCTCTTGTCTTACCTCTACTTTCTACCAGATTTGAGTGTTTTTGAGTTGTGGTCGAATGGTTTAACATCTTTTGAATCTGCAAAAATGGATTAGTAGCACAAAATATATCCTCACACATTTCGTCCATCACACTAAAAATCAAGGCTTTTCACTTTAATAATATCACTACGCCTTTTACATCACAACTTGCTTTCTTTTGGTTCTTTAGGAACTAAAATCAACAAATCAAAGTCAGTAGCCTTCGCAATGCACTCTAATTATAATTTTCAGACTCAAAAAGCAATAAAAATACTAAAAACAAAGAAAAACAAAACTATGATTACGATTTTGCGAGTAGCAATGCAAATTCGTACGAATTGTGGACGATATGAAGACACGAAATATAACAAGAGCAAATAATAGCGAAAACAATTACTTGGCTTTGGATAACCCAAAATAGAATAAAAACAAAGAATTGGACAAAACTAAAGAGTAAAGATCACGTTTTGAGACTTGACGAGAATCTAACCTCTTATGGAATTGTTACGTAACATAATTTAAACCCAGAGCAAATGATGTCAAAAATAACCTTAAATTCAATATTTAGTATTATAATACTAAACAAACATCAAAACTCACTTTATAGGTGGTTGTCTTACTTCTAGGTACCTAACCCCTTGTGTGATCAGTTTGCAGCAGAATTGAACCTCCAATTGAAACCTCTAGTATACGATATTAAAATAATCCTAAATTGAAAATATGGTGCGATCGCAATGCCAATAACCAGAATTTTAATTTTGAATTGATTCTAAGGTGTTTTGCTTAAGGTTCACTAAGTGTTTCTACAGCAGAAATGAACCTTGAAATAAAACCTGAATTAAACAATATCAGAATAATCCCAAATTTAACATATGATACAATCTCACACCCAATAGATGGAATATGAATTTTCAATCAATTCTGATGAGCTTTTCATGTGTCCCCGGAGTTGTGTTTTCTGTGACAAAAATCAAATTATCCTTCAAATTTAAACTAATGCCTCTATCTCTCGGTCTTTTTTTCTTTCTTTTTTAATATACTGAAATTACGAGACAGAAAGGATGAAATATAGCCCTCTTTTTTTATTAGATGACGCAGACACGAAGAACAAGGAGATGGACGCAAACACTGAAAAACTTTAAGGAACACTAAAAACAACAAAAATAACTTAATGATATGACCTTGTTTTGGAGCCTAGCTCTGATACCACCTGATGCAAACCTCGTGATCATGCAATTCACAACCAAGAATGAGATCTGATCCTGAAAAGCCGAAATAGGTTCATGAGGTTCAGATCTCATTCTTTGTTGTGAGTTGCCTGACCACGTGATCACGAGGTTTGCATCATGAAGTTTCCATGAAAGTTGAATAGCAAACGTAAATGAGAGTAGAGGCAAAGGTACTGAAACCCCTTTTGCACTCGGGACGGTGAGAGCACTGTTCATGCTAATTAATTAGCATGAATAGTATTGGAACCCCTTATGCGCTCCCCTCCTGCACTGGGGATGTTAGTGGCTTTATGCAAGAATTCTTTTGAAGCTAAAGCTTTCCTCACTCACGGAATCTTGAAGAATGAAAGAAATCAGGGAATTACACCAAAAACACGAATTTAGTTGTTGACCCATTCACCAGTTCTCAGCTGATTAGGAGAGGCAGAGCAAGGGAAGCGAAGTTTGTTTTTTAACAATTAGCCTGTGTGACTGAAGAAGTCACGCCTGGGAAATCCACCAATCGTGGAATCTGGACAAAGATACCTAGGAAAGCAAGATGCACTTACGCCTTCCTCTCCTTACAGTCGAGCGACTGCATTCCTCTCGCTCTCCTCCCTCTTTCAGCACCAATCATGGAATTTGGACCCAGGAAAGCAAAATGCATTTTCGCCTTCCTCTCCCTACAGTCCAGCGATTGCATTCCTCTCACTCTCCTCCTCTTTCAGCCTTTCTTGGTCCTCGTGCTTGCACCTGTCTAGGCCATTCTATCCCCTTTATTAGTAAGGTTGCCCAAGATCCTGCTATGCATCAAGAGAAGTTTTTCTATCCAACACTGCTCACGATAGACTATGCATGGGACGTAAGAGCATTGTTCATGCTAATTAATCACTGAGGAACAGTTGCAAACGAAAACTGAAATGCACGTTCGAATACACAGTGAAATTAGTGTGTATGAACAGTGTTATCACAATGTGATTTAGCTTTTTGTATAATAATAATTGGTATATATTATTTAAGGAATTGACAATACCGATGAAATAATGCTTGGAACAATAAATATGAATTAATAATATTTCATATAACACGATATTTCACCCAAAAAAAAATCAGGAGGATTAAAATTACATTATATTGTTTTTAGTGTTACAGTTAGGTACTGTCTTTGAGTTTCCCTCTCTCAGCTATGTGGCAAAACACAAGAAAGCCAAGTCCAAACCCATCTCCAGCGTCTATTGATGTAAAACTTGTCAACTCATTTATTTTCAATAAAAGTGTGTTTTTTCACTTTTGTTGAACAATTTTTCACCATGTCTGGATATTCTCTTCAACATCTCATGATTTCTCGTAAGAGTGTAAGATGGTCTTTAATCACCAAATACATTCATGAAATTATACTGTTGTACACTTTCACATCCTCAGTTGTACAATGGACCTAATTTTCCATCATTTTCAAGCTCCTAAAAATTTTGAAACTTTAATGGTTGTGTCCAAGTGGAGGTGAAGAGCCACATTTACCTGTTAACTACTAAAAATTTCTGCGGAAGGAAAGACTGAAACCAAAAGCATGACCCTGCACCCCGTAAATTGAAGTCAACATTCCCAAAACTAAAGTGCTCTAGTAATTTTCTAACATCATAGTAATAAACAATTGCCATGCATCCCATTTTTATAACCAATCAAGTAGAATTCAAAAGGCTAAGTATATCTTATCTGAATAAGTCAAGTATCAAAACTATGTTTTTTTAATCATCGAGATAAATGGCCATTAATTGTGTTTACTACCCCGAAACGTGTTGTTGAACAGATGGCTTAAAGACCGCTCTTTGTGTTGTGTCTTGAACAAAAAAAATTACTTATTTCTCCCGCAATAAGTTTCTTCTTAAAATCAATTGTTCTGCTTCTGTTTGTGCTCTATCGCGCTAGCTTCACTTCCACAAGTTTGCAAGATTTTCTCCTTTTCTTGTTATGTTCATGCTTTATGCTTTAGTCTTTCCAATGATGGAGTCTTTACCTATTACATTTGTTGTTTGTATGATCTAAAATCTTAATTTATACCATGGATTCAAATTATGTTTTCAATTTCTTCTTACTAGTACGATTTATTCATTTATGAAAATACAACTAAAAAGAGAATATTTGACTCTTTTGTGATCCCTTAAAGGGCGCAACATATGATATTATCTTCCTTCTACCTTTTGTTTTCTTCTTTTCTGATGGTTTCAAGTTTTTTGATGGATTAAAGATAAGATATAATCACAAAGCCATTTTAATTGTTGGCTACTACATGTTTTAAGCTCTCCCTATCAGTTTATGACGCCCCTAATTCCTTCATACAACAACTTTTGATGCCATTGTCTCGGTTGTACAATGCACCTAATTTTCCATCATTTTCAAGCTCCTACTCTCCAATGAAAACACAATTTGATTTCATCCGAAAATGAAAAACAAAAATTCAAGCTCTCAATCAACCTGCGGCCATAAAAGAGTAACAAAGAACTAACTCAACCCAAAAAAGAAAGGAAAAAAGTAAATACAAACTAGACATTCAAATACAGGGGAGGAAAAGGAAAGGGAAAGGGAAACGGGGAAATTCTTTGATTGTTTTTAATCAATCGAGAAAACAAGCTTCTTGGGGGCAGAAGCAGCTGAAAATGCACTGATGCCTGTCCCTTTTAAATTCTCGAGAAACCAAGTTCGTCCTCTGCCGTTAGAAACAAAAAGTTTGTTATTTAGAATATTGAAGGGAGTACTTAACGATGCCATATAACTTTTGCACAAGAAGAATTTTCACAAATTCACAAGCAAGTCTTTTCCACCTGCAATCTCAACAGCAAGGAGCTGAAGGAAAAGCTGAGGTACGAGGGAGACTCAGAACAGAACAGTTGAAGGGCCATTTTTAAGCTTATTCTGCTTCCATTTGGGCAAAACTTATAGAAGACATCTTTTGCCATCCCAAATTTCTCCCTAAACTCAACTGCTGACAGGTAAGTCTACATGCAATTGAACAGAACTATCTCAGAGAAAAGACAATAAAGAAAGCTTAAGAAATTTAGACAAGGAATGGATTGACTAGAAAGAAAATATACCTTCAGGTTTCCTGCAGATGAGCGCAAATTTTTGCAGTAACAAAACCATGGGAGAAAAGGGAAAGAATTAGACTTTTACAATACATGAAAAGCAGCTTAACAAATCTCAAAACCACAACGGTCATTTTCCCTACCTTTTGAGAATATGCATGAGAACAGGTGTGGATCGCTTTCACCTTCCCTTGCAAGTTTTTGACTGGGATATTCAGATTTCCTCCTAAAATTGTTCAGCTTCTGAACCTTCCTTTTGTGGTTTCTACTGCGTATTTGGCTGCTGAAACAAGAGATGACTATTAAAAGAGGCCATATTACACCAAAATAATATGAGAACTAAAAATGAGCTTTATGCATACAACATACAATTTTAAAAAAAGTAGTACAGGAATCTAAATTTATATAAAATAAGCCTTAGTGAGTTGATGAGCATATTTGCCCATAAAAATGATGCATCTCCAAGTAATTGTAACATCCATTCCAGATAATTAGTTAAGCAAATAAAAAGAAATATGATATGCTGTATTAATTTACTTAAAGAATTTATTTGGAAGAAATATCAAACCTTTATCAAATCCAGCTGCCTTTCCATAAGTTCCTGGTCCTCTAAGGTGGTAACATTTCTTGTCCATGTAAAAACAGAGGAGTCAATAGGTAATATGTAAGAGTATGCGGAATTAAGAGATGATGCGACTTGATTGGATTCAATGAACGGATGAAGTAAATATCTTATATACACAGCAATACAGAACCTGAAATCTAAATACTAGACCAGGAATTAGATCCATAACTAACATGTAGCTCATGACCAAACTCCAAATTGTACCCGAGATGCTTGATAATGTCAAGAAGTAAAAAAAATAAAAAAAAATAAGACCAACAAGCATTTCAGGGAAATATATTTGGTAATACTAGGACCTGTTAAAACATTTATATAGTAGTTATATAAACTGCTCACTTTGAAATGAAAAAGACAGATTCTAATATAACCTAGTCTAATTAAAATTTGAGTAAATTTGGACAATAATTTTAGACTAATTTTCACAAGTCAATTTAATTTTGAATCTTTTTCCTTATTTTTTTCTTCATTTCCCTTTTCCTAATGAGAAGGCTTGTGCAACTCAGCCTGCCCATGCAATTCAATTCAGGAAATGTACTTCCACAACTCAAAAGAAAAGAACAGAAGATTATGGATATCTGTATCTCGTAACCATAAATTGGCTAGGGATGAAAAAAGGCAATCAAGAGTGAGGAAAAAAATAGAAGGATTAAAAATATCAAGACATTCAATAGTACACTGGACAACAAGCTGTAGCAACAATGATAAAGGCATGACATACTGGTTCAACTTGTAGAGCTTGCATATTACCCTGAATAATGCAATGCCTTCCTCCTTGTATGTGTCCTCTGGGAGTTCATTCTATTCAATGTAATTCTTGTATCCAGAGCTATGACCTCCCTGATTAAGTTTACAATTAGCTGATTTGGTTGAAAGTTGGAAAAAAAGTTAAAAATAATGTCACTATAAATTCTTTATTGAGGTTTCATCGGCTTTATCAATGAAGCTCTGGAAGATTGAAAAGAACTGAAATGGTTCATTTCCTTCATAGATTCAAGCCTAAGAATTAATACCAAAACAGAATCAGAAAGGTACCAGAATTGTATAGAAATCCCCCTGTTACAACAACACCAATAATTACAGGAAAAAGAATACCACCTGGACAGGTAGAAACTTTAATGATTCAGCCATCTTGCCTGCCAGTGGAATAGCAGTAGTTCTTTCCTCCTATTTTTCAATGTGAGATAGATTATACATGGGTAAACTAATAGGTACCATATATCAGTGCATAGAAGAGGTAGCATTACAAAACATCTAGACAGGGCAAAGAAGGCAAGACAAGGCCTCTAATTCATGTGTACCGAAGTATATAAAAATCTGGGTTTTGCACTTAAATAATGAATTCTAGCCTGCAAGAGTAGCCATACTGCTTTCAGCAGAATACTATAAGCAGGAAACAAGTGTGCATATGTAATCATCCATTATTCAAATTTAAGAGTTAATTTCCCACTGTATGACAATGCGCACCGTTTTCCATTCAATAGAAACAACTTTTGAGACTAAAAATTAGAACCAGAATTGATACGTTATCTCCACAACTGATTTAGCTTAGCAGATGCATGGCCAATGATTTTGGCAAATATATGATGATAAACATATTTTAACAGTGTCCATACCACTCAAAATTAGAGTCATTGAGAAAAACATAAAGTTCACAAGACGCTGAGGAAAAAGAAAACAAAACAAAAGTTCTTAGTGGAAGTTATAAAGACAGGAAAGCAAAGCCATGAAGCCTTGTGGAAGGATGCACATATGGATGTTACCAATTACAAGATGTTCGTCTCTACAATGACAATACCACTATTAATTAAGCACATTAATGCAGTGAGATTTGTATTAAAAGTCCAGGCAGAGCATTGTTTAACTGTCTAGCTTGAACAAAATCATTGGTGAACAGTATGAACAGGCTGTATTTGTGCTAAGAAAATTTCATATAAACAAGCAATATTTTATGCTCAAACACTTTCACTCCCCAAGAAGCATGAGATCTCAAAGCTTAATGTGTGAAATGGAAACAAAACAAATGAAGCCATGATAGCAATCCATGATGGACGCTAGAATGTCCCCCTCCTATTTTGTGACATGTTCCTAAGGTATTAATGACAGCACCACATACTCAAAATGAAATGGGGGGACAAGTTAGAATAGGATGCTTGGAATTTACCTCCACACTCTTCTTCCCAAACCATGTTCCTATAAGATATTCCTCCCTGTCTACTCCTGGATATGAATACTGAAAAATGTAGCAACCTCCACTGTAAAATTTTGACTGATCTGAAGCAGGAATGAGAACCTTCTCCTGAGCACTCACACTCCAAACCTGTGCAATCACAATGGAGTTATAATTATAACTTAATCAAAAAGCATTTTCTGTGGATTACGAAGCCTAGTTAGTTGAGAGGAGAGAATATATTTGATTTTGGAGAGAAACTGCATTCAAACATACATATCTAAAATGCTTATAAAGCATTTCAGAAATACTTGGAACCTTTGTTTTCCTAGTGAAACAATATACAAAAGACTTGATCTCTAATCCTTTTGAAATTCATACAAAATGCTTCTCTTAAATTTATATTTTTCATGCATTTCTTGTTTGAGATGTTGCATACATCTGAAAATATATCCTCTAGTTTCGCTATTTCATTTACAGATTCCAAGATTAATTTTGGAGAACTACTCTTTCATGTATCCCATATATCTTTTACCGTACTGCTTCTGAAGGCATGCAAGGGATCCCAGAGAAGCAGTAAGAGAGCTCCAACTCGTGTTCAGCTAAGGATGAGATTTTCTTTCTTTTAAATAACAAAATTATAAGCAATGGGTCTCATCTCAGTCCTAGAATACAAAGTCCACACCTAATAGATTAAATAACTAGGACAGTACATATAGCACCTGCAAATTTCCAGTAACATCAATGCACGGTTGAGGTTCTTCTTTTGCCAGAGCAGTTTTTAACAGATCCTTGACATTAACCCCCTGGCATCTTAAAAGTGCTGCAGATTCATTGAAAAGAAGATCCATGAGCATTGGAAAATGGTGACAAGAATGAATGGTACTTAAAACTAATGATAATCATCATTGCTTCAGGGATGAAAACAAGACACAAGAATAAAATCTATGACATAATTCAATTGCTGACCTGCAACTTTGCCTCTACCATCCTCAGACACAGTAACAACAGTCATTTGGGGCCATGATTCAAATTTTGATCTAAACATCACCGTCTCAAACGCCTCAATTACACGAACAATGCAGGATTTTGGTCGTTCAACAGCTCGGACTAACTCCTGATCAGTGGGATCAACAATAAGCAAAGAAAATTGAGAAGATATATCATTGCAGACATTTTATAATCTCCACATTGAAGAAGGGATGAAGGATTACTTCTGCTGCTCCACTGACACTTTTCCTTTCATCAAGAGGAGTGTTTCTCCCCATCCATACAAACACTTACGCTCCACAATCTAGACTAACACTTATTGGTGTCTAGAAATTCCCTTGTTAACGAATCAGCTTCAACAGGTTCTGCCTGCCCCTTGTCCACACTTTCATTGAAAACATATTTTCTTATGTCAGAACTACATCGTTATTGTAAGTATGATAGTTCATCCACCATGTCTTTAAAGATCTATCTTAGAGAAAATCAAATAATAGGTATTGATTGCCATGTAATTTTCATTCATTAGCTCCGAATAATCAACGCCAACATGTTCTGCTCCATTTCAAGACTTGAAAGGAAACAAATATGTTAATTAGAATAAAGTGGTTCTGCAAAAACTATAGATATTATTATGGGGTTCAATAATCAGTAATTCACTGAATCTTAGTTTTAGCGCATGAGACCAAAGCAAAGGTTTTCAGTATCTAATTATACAGTTTTGGTAATTTTTTGGGGGGAAGGAAATGTGATTCACGCTAGCTGTTATGTTATTTTTCAAAGAAAATCCTCAAACAATTCAGAGATGATGAAAAGCAGAAAGCAACTATTCAAGGATATATGTATTTGTGCTAAATGATAACAATTTGTAGAATAGAGAAGAAATATGGCATTTCAAGACATGTCATCGGGGAAAGAAATTTGAGACGAAACAAGAAATTACCAAAACAGCTTAGTAGAAAGAGAAACATCAGTCTTATCCTCATCACTAGATGTTTTCCTTGGAAGTGGAGCAAAGCCACCAAAAAAAAACCCAGAATTCTCCAGCTTCAGCAGCCATCAATTTTCCATCCTCTATGTGAAAAGGACAATAGGTAAGACTTAACACGCAATAGGCGTTAAAATATCAAATATAGAGCCTCCAGTCTAATTCCCCACTCACTGACAGCAGCTACCTCACATTTTGCATCATGATAAGTATCTTTGATGTACTGGACCACTTCTAAAGCTTTAGCTCTCTCTTGAATGGATGAGTTGGAACCATTAAATTGAAAATTGAAAAAATTATGACTTTGTATCAAGAATAAAAATATCATCATGGTTGAGTGAGGATCGGGCAAAAGGAACCTGCCAAAGTTCAAAGCTTAATATAGAGACATTATGATTGATAGTATTAATGATTATTCCTCATATATACAAAATCTAATTTCACAGACTTGCCTCGTTCACATGGACAACATGTTTTCTTGTGCAAACAAACAAGCATGTCTGGTGTTCCTCAGCCTCAGGATGTTTGAAGCAGACACAACTCCACCTTTTGTGGTATAATATATGGTTTAAAATATGATAAGAACTTTTCTGTTTCATGGCACTGTACTGCTTGGCCTC